>VZRL01002262.1:505186-604971 GCA_013397895.1 Origma solitaria
AAAAAAAAAGTTAGAATCCCATAGAGGTTCGCAGCAGCCACACTTAAAACTTTGGCGCTGCTTTGTTCTGCGCTAAGCGCTGTCATTCTCGTCCTTTCTTGCTCTGCTGGAGCCATTATCAGTGCGTCTCATCCGGGGCTCCGCTGGCGCTCCCAACTCCCATTGCAGATTTAGGATTTACTGAGAGTAATTCGGTAGCTCTCTATTTCCACAGAGGAAAAAGAACCAAGAAAAAAAGCCCAATAAATCCAAAACAGAAAGAAACTGAGCAGAGTCAGGCTGAGAAGGATTTTCTAGGGATGTTTTCTAGTTTCACTGCTAAGAAGATTTTAGGTTCAGAGGTACAATCATGATAACTTAGTCTGACTAAATTTTGCAGTCTCTTATCCATCACCTCCAGTTCAATTTGTAACCCACTGAGTAACCTTGTCACTTCCCCTCTCAGCAGCCTCTGCAGGGGTGAGAATACCATTTATCTCCCATGATCTGAGGTCTCTTGATCTCCAAAAGCTGGATGCCAGCCTTAGGCTATTTGCCAAACAGTATTACAAAACAGGTCCCATGCTGACACTTCAAATGAGGAATAGCTGAGCAAACTAAGTGTCATTTTGTGGTAAATCTAATACTTTCTTTTTTTTCTTTTTTTTTCTTTTTTTTTTAATTAGAATTACCTCCTTTTACTGTCAGGCCTAAGTAAAAGCTGACACATTTTGGCCTGCTAAGAAACTTCAGATGAAAAAAATCTGCCATTTTATTGAAGTGAAAACATATTTTTTCAGGGCACTTGATGAGACAGAAAATATTTACAAAATAATAAAAACAACAACAACAAATTAATACTACTATTATCCTTACAGACATGTTGAAAATACTATTCAGGTAAACAGTTCTTGTTGCCTGAGATACTCACCCCATCTTGTCCTGGTTTCTTTTTTCCTCCCTGTGCTGCAATTAAAGCATCATTAATAGCTCTAAAGAAAATCTTCCAAAACAGCACCTTCCCATTGCTCACCTAAGATCCTTCATAGCCAACTTCAGTAGCTCCTGTGGCTTTCTGAGCATAACTCTAATTTTTTTCAAAGCCCAGAATTTACATTTACTCACATTATGCTTGTTCAGAAAGAGGTCTGAATTCATGAGTTTTTGTGGGCACTTCGAGGATACCCTAAAACTTCTTTACATAAAATATTTCCAATGTAAATCAAAGTCCCTGATTCTCTCCAAAATTTAGGCAGTGACATAGCAAGAAGCTGAACTGTTATTTTGGAAAAAGAGCTTTTCTTACAAAACAACCACTTAATAAAACACTGAAAGCTTTCTTTGGGTTGATAAGAATTACTGTAAAGTGATGCAGCTAAGAATTAGATCAAGACAGTTTAACGTGGACTTAAAAATACTATTTTCTAAGGCAGGAAAAAATTAGAAAAAGATTTTTTTCCTATTTTACATTAAACTCATAAGTATCAGGAGTACCTTTATAAATACACTATAGTATGGAAGAAATCTATCACTAGGTATTTGGTAGATTTTTATTGCACTAAATTAGGGTGACCTCAGGAAATGTGTTTTGCTCCTTGTGCCTCTGTCCCTGCCCCATCTCCCTCTTGCAAAATATTTACAATAGGATCCTATTCACTTATTACTTCATGAGGACACTGTCTATTTATTTTTGCCAGCAGAAATCCCAAAGTATGACTTTGTTTCCTAAGAATAATCTTTTCAACAGCAATAAAGAGGAAGGAATACCAGATTAGCAGCAATGAAAAGAGCTGTCAGAAGATATCAATGAAAATATTCAAGGGACTCCCTGTACTCTAAACTATTCAATTCCACTTTTAAGCAGCTGTTTAAAAATATTTTTTATCTGATATTTATGTTTTCTTAATAATTTAACGGAGATTTCAGTGCCATGGTGGCATCACTGTAATGACATTCTCAGCTGCACAGGCTGGAGAAGGCTGTGGCCTGCTGGTATCAGGTTGGCTTTCCAGCTGAGAACACTTTTCATTGCAGGATTTCTTTCCTCCTTGCAGCAGAATCATTTCCCTCCTCATGCAGGGGAAAACAGTCCCCAACTGTTCAGACAGCTATTATTAAAATACCAGATTATGAAAATTGACTAATTCCTCCCTCCGCACATCCTCGCTGAAAGAAAGCAAAACATATTCAGGTGAAAGAAAATAAATGCTAGAATCAGTGAATGCTACAATCAGTCATTTTAACTCAGCAATAAGATCTGCTTGCAAGCTTTCTTTCCCTGCCTAATAGCCTAAAGACTCCCCATTTGGTTTCAATTTGTTCTATTTTAGACTATTTTCAAATCTCTAGTTTAGATTATTCTCAGTCTCTCCATCTGATTCATTGGTACCTCTTGCCACAACGTACGAAAGCCTCACAATTTTCACTAGAGGCCTTCCTGTGAGTGAAATCAGGCCCACCAGTGCTGCTGTCTGCTTGTCATGGTCCTCCTCAAGCCTTGCAGCCCATCTGAAAGCTGCAGTCATTTGCCACCCATCAAACTCTGTCCATGTTCTCCTAAATCCCAACACCTTCTGGGAAGCAGTGAGGGATGATCCCCAAATTATCAGCTTCCCAGTGCTCAAACAGGGCCAGCCAGCTGATGACAACAGCAGGCTGAGCACCAAAGGGCATCATTTCCTAGCTCTGAAATATGATTGAAAACGTACAAATGATACATAACCCCTGCTGCAAACCAGATTAACTGGCAGCCCCTCTTTCCAAAGGGCCCAGGCTTCAATCTGGCGTGCTGGAAATCTCGACACGCCAAGGGTAACGCTTTCAAATGGTGTCAGAGCTCAAATGCTGTGCACTTAAAATAGGTTACACACTGATGCATATGGAGAGAGAGCCAGGGGGAGAGAGAGATGGCTCATAAAACGGGCTCAAAGTACTTCATTTAGCTGCCTCAGACAATTCCTTTAATATACTGTATTTCTGCTCCAAGAAAGAGGCTTGAGGAAGTCCCTTACAAAGAGTAGTCCTTTTAACATGTATATTTATTACTTTCCCAGGGTGACCTCATGAAGAATTGTGACAGGCTGTGCCAATCCCTCCAAGGATGCCCCATCCTCACATGTTCTAGTCCTTTCCAAGCCTTTTCGCAGGCAGATTGATTCCTGCTCCCAACTACTTCCACAGCCCGTGGCTTGTGCCATTAAAAAAAAAAAAAAAACTTTTTGGAGTTATACCAAGCTTCCCTTCTCCCTGTCCATTTCTTTATCCCAGTGCACTGGAAAAAGCTCCTTGCCACACACTGGCAGCTAAAAATAGTATGAGCCAAGATTCTTTCCCCCACCCTCCATATTAGCTCATTGGATTCAAACAACTATAATAAGACAAATGACATACTAGGATATATTCAGCTTTTGGCAGGTTACCTAACAAGATTTTTCAGCACAGTTTATGTCCTGTCAGATCTTATGCATGATAACTATTGATTATTTATGTAATAATATTTATTCATTAAGATCTTTGCTTCATCTTTCAAATTTCCTTCTCTTTTTACCTAAAAAGTATTCCTTGAGTTAACTGAAGTCAGATGAGCAGATATCTCTCAGCTACTCTGAAAGCACCTAAGTGAAAGTAATAAGCAGCAACAGCCTTCTTGGAAACATTGCTAAAACTGAATTATGGTTCTAAACATTGAACCTGATTAATTAGAGGCTTTGTGAACATTTCTGATAAAGGTTGTAAGTAGTCACATCTCTTTTTCACCTGGGCCCCGTGTAACTTTTTTTACCCCCCTTGGTTTCATTTTAAATTAATTACCATTGACTATATATCTCGTTTATTTTAGCCACTACTCTATTTTAAACATTCCACAGAGCACCTGATGGCTAATTCTTGTACAGGTGCATGACACACCCCTCAGGATCTACTTTAAGTGTTCCACAGAAAACCTGGCAATGACTACTTTTCATTTCCCTCCCTGCTTACAGACATAACCCTGCCATGTGCTTCCCACACATAAAACACAGACATGCCCCTGGACTCAGAATCAGTGACGAGGACAGAGTTTGGCAGCAGCACTGCTGTGTGTACAGAGTTTCCCGAAAGGAATCCTCAAATCCAAATGTTCCACACAAATCTTTGAAAGAATCTAAAATCTTAATAATAACATTAAAAAAAAAAAAAAAGTCACGTAGCATAAGCCACTAATTACTGTCTCGTAGCAATGAGAAGTCTTTACTGAAATGGATGCTGACCCTCCACTCTCTCCTTGCCTGTTGCTTCTCAGCTGGGACAATGTCTCTCACTGAAAACAGCTATCAGTTGCCAGAATTTTTTCTGTAAGACATACTGCTTTAAGTAAAACTTAGAGCTGTCACTTCCAAAAACCTGAAGTGAGAAGATAGAAAACCTAGACATCTTCTGGTAAAGAGAAATCACCATACAGAACAACGGCCCACTCCTGTTTCCTTTCATGGCCATTTGTGAATATAGTCCACTTGTTCTCATCACTGCTTGTGAACTACTTTTAGAGGATTTGTGAAAGGCAAGCCTAACAAGGAAGCAAGCATTATGTGGCTTAAATTCTCTATAAAAGTGTCCATAACAGCAATAGGAAATGTTTCCATCTGTGCGCTGTTATTTAATTTCCAAGTTTCCTTACTTCTGTGGTTGGGCGTAAACTCCTTTCCAATTCATTCTCTGTTAATTCCACTATTTCTCCATTCCCCCTCCAAGCAGATAAATCCTCTCTCCTATGCAGGTGATATAGGTGGGGCCAAGGCACATTGACTATTCTAACACTCACCAAAGGGGTTCTCTGAGAAATGTTTTAGAGAAAATCAAGGGAAGGTGACAGGCAGGCTCACTCTGGGTGACGTTTAACGCGTACCTGGCCACGTCTCTTCCACTGGTACACAGCAAAGTCTTTCAAGTGGATTTAGCTGCCCAAGAGTAAAAACAATAATCCCACTGGACACACTGACTCCTAGCTGCTGTAGTCACCTCCCTGAAGTGAAGAGAGTTCTGCTGATATAATGCAGTGTAATTTATGAACCACTTCAGACACAGTTTGTCCAAGTGTCTTTTGAAAACTTGCTCTGGCGAGTATGAGAGCTGCATTAGCACTACGCTGCTCAAACTGCCTCAAGGGTTATCAAACCATCCATCTATCTTTCATGGAAACTGGGGGTGGAAAAGAGCTCCTAGGTGCTTAGCTTGTATCGCTGCCAACAAAAAACTGCTCCATGCTGTGTTCTGAGAGGTTTGTCCAGTTTTCAATCGAGTAAAGAAGCTCCCACCAATTCTCCCAATGGAGAAACTATTCTCTGTCATAAAAGATTTCACTGCAAAGAAACAATTCCTGACACTTAGCCTAAAATATTCCCCTGCTGACATTTTTACATTCATCTCTATTACATACATATAGATATAATAAAGGCACATATATATATATGTATACAACATGCTATATAACAAAAGCCAAACTGCTCCCACTTACATCATACAGGCCTTGAAAAGTCAGTCACATTGCCTTGGAATGTTGGAAAGAATTGTTCTCACACTTTGTTCTTCAGGAAATCCTGGTAGGGGTAACAGCCTGATTTTCCTGACACGCATTCAAACGACATAAACTGTCAGAAGACCTCACATCAAATGAAAACCTGCAATTCTGATTTAGCCAAGCCCTTGTTGAAAGTTATTTTATGAAACAAAAGGCGTTGGGGAGTGTGTAGGTAGTAGAATGATGTCATTTACCAGCAAACAGATGTAGTCCCAGCAAATTTTTCTCATTACAAGAAGATCATTCCTGTGTAGAGCTGCTGCTTCTTGGTTCTTCGAGTCCATTAAAAGGTACCATAAACAAAACCAGCAACAATAACATTGTTAACACATGGATCCCCTGACTCTTTACAATGGTATTTAATCAGGGAGTGGTCTGTATTTACACATTCTTAATTTCTGAGCAGCCATCTTTAAAAACTGCTGCAGCTCCATGGCACATGTGGCCTGGGGATCCATAAATCCTGCATCACCAGTTGCACGGTGGTTTTGCTAATCTTTTTTTCCCTAGATATCCCCTAAAAATATCCTTTTCAAGAAAAGCCTGTTCCTTTCAAAAGTACAAAATTCCTTTCAAAGCAGGAACTAGCAAAGCAATTTGTCTTTAAGTTTCAATCTGGATCACTTTGATTATCGATTAGATTGTTTAATGCAATTTTCTGAAAAATTGTACCATAAGTAGTTCTAGAAAAGAGTGTGCTTGTTTCAGAGTTAACATCTTTATATATGAAATAAAAGCTGAATTTGAGCCCTGGCAGATATTAAAAACAGATGATATTTTCCTGACTTTCACTGACAAGTCCTTCAATGAGTTTGCTCTTTAGTTCTGCCAAAATTACTTGTGACATTTTATTCATTGGCACAATAACTACAGGTCATTTTCAATAACCCATGGCTAGCCCCATACAAAGAGATTAAGCAAATTCCCTTATTTCTCATGGGAAACATTAAGGTCAGTGTAAAGAAAGATGGAAGGGTTAAAAGTCCACCACCAGAGCTTCTCCAACAATTACAAATGGAAAGCAAAAGAAATCAATGTTAATTACACCAGTCCTTCAGGAAGAGGAAAAAGAATGCGCAATTAAGAAATATCTTTCTCTCCTTTTTAAACTGGATCACTGCAGTACTTTATTATCCTCTTTTAGTCACAGCTCCTGTGAGGAAGGAATGCTGCAGAGACCTCAAAACCAAAACATCTGATATGGTACCCCTAACCAAGTTTTGGCCATCCTTACCTCCTGCCATATCTCTGATTTTCAAGAAAATTGCTTCTCTGGCTGAAGATGTAGGAATAACCACAGAAGACCACGAAAGTCTCATAGGAGATTCACTGACCTTGCTCTCTTACAAATCACTGTTTCGGCTGAGACCAAGACCTAGGCTGAGCGCATCTCCTGATGGCTTGGGTGTCACTCATTAAGGACTTGGAATTTACAACAGACAAGAAATTTGGCCAATTTCTACTGAGAGACAGCAGCTGGTAGTGCAGGGCAGCCCCCAGCTCACCTCAGTTCCACCCTCCAGATTTGTCGGTCCCTTCATTCAGACTCCAGGTGACACCAGTGCAGAACAAGGCACAGCAGCAGAGCTGGGAGGAGGGAAAGCTTTGGATATGAGGAATTCCTTTTACACAGCTCCCTGTGTCTCCAGATCCCCTAAAGAAAAGCAGGCCAGCAGTCTGACAAAAACCATGCTGCCTGAGCTACTGCATTTTATGCTTGCAGTGCCACAGAGATTATGCATACCCAAATCGGCACTTTTTCCCCCTGTTTTTTAAACCTAAAATACTTTCCCTTATGGACCTACTTTGTCCTTATGACCTGCAGAGCGTGGCAGTTCTGCAAAAACAGCCCTTCAACAGTGGCTTTGTGAAAGGCTAAGCATGGCTCGTTGAATCAAGCCAGCAGTTCCTCTGTTTATTATTTAACTTTGCTAATGCAAACTAGCCCCCTCAGAGCTTACCTGCAACTGGGGGCTAGGATTTTCCTGGCTTTTGGTTGTGTTGGATTTCTATTTTAGTTTTCTGGTTTAAAAAAAAAAAACAAAAACAACAAAACCAAAAACCTCAGGTAAAATTAATCCCTCAGTAACACTGCTGTAATTCAACGTGCAGTTGATATTTAGATGTCATTGGAACCAGAAACGAAGATGATATGGTAATTATGTTAACAGCTATCACATTCAAACTAATTTCTCTGAGAATGGAATCTGAAAATCTGTGTAAATTAAATGCTAGGGAAAGGTCTCTGTTATTCTTGCAAAACTGAACTGCTTTGCTTGCAGATAAGGGACAAGGGAGCTAAAAAGAACCAGTCTGAAATACTAAAAAGGACAGAAACACAAAGATACTTAAAACAGAAATGTGGGATAAAATTACTTTTTTTATAGACTCACAAGTCCTTAGCATGCCTGTTGGAAAAAAAACGTTTTTAAGATAAATATCTGAGATCTGAAGGTTTTACCTGTGAGGAGAGTTGTCCAGCAGGTCGTGCGTGAAGTAAATCGGAAACGTAACTGTGAAATAACATTATGAACTGCTGCCACTGCTGCTGCATGTGAAAGAAAACATAGCAATGGAAGGATGGTTCTCCCAAATACCATTTCAGGTATATTTGAGAGATATAATTCTTCCATATTCCTCCCATATCACCTCTATCTATGAAATTAGATATTGTAGAAGAAACTGGATTATTCAAACAGTACAGAAAACCTTTCTCGCAGCGTTCAGCCACATGGTGGTAAAGGTTTGGTTTGTTAACATTTCTCATGTTTTGTAAGAAAACCACCAGGGTCATGTTTTGCAATGCAAACTTTTTGAGATTTTTGTGGTAACTCTAAGTTTTGAAGACAAATTGCATTTATGTAGGAGGAGGGTCCAAGACAAAATATGAGTCTATTCCCAGGCAAATGAAATTTCCATTCACATTGAAAGATTTTGGCACAAAATTTCCAAGTTCTACTGAAAAGTAAAAGAGATCTTGCTGCAGATTATGAGGGAACAGCAAATGGCTGATGAATGACCAGGCTGCAGGAGTAACACACTCTTCCTGGAAGAGTGGTGTCTGCCATTCTGAGGGACATGGGGTTTGAGCATGGATCCAAGAGCTCCTTATCGCTGCCCCTGGCAAGCACTGTCAGACTTTTCAGTTTCAGCTCTGGCTGCTGATATGGCTGGAATATCTGCCCTAGTCTTGTAGGGCAAACACATTACGGTGCATTCCCCATCCCTGGAAGTGTTCAAGGCCAGGCTGGATGGGGCCCTAAGTAACCTGGCCTGGTGGAAGGTGTCCGTGATAGTGATTAAAAAAAATAATTTCAAAGATTTTAACCCGTATTTGTAGGGGTAAGTATGGGGATCTTTTGTCACTGAACGTCATTGGTTTATATCATTCTGATTCAGTACCTACTGGGAGAGATGTTATCATCTAGCACTAATGCTATAATTCAAGGTTACTTTGAAAGCTTATGGAAATCCCTAATTCATTTCAAACATATGAGAAAACATTTTGGAAAATGGCAGCCTGTCTAGTTCTGTCATTTTTACAGGTCTTCCTTGCAGCCTTCTTTTATTATTACTTTATCTTATGGTTGAAAAAATTTGGTTTGCTTTTCATTCTGCAGCCTAAACATTTCAGAAAGCATGAGCAAAAAGACATTGATTTTTCACATTGGATGGTTTCAGCTGAGCTCCAAATTTAGAATTATGTGCTGCCAAATGCCCTACTCCACTCCAATGTTATTTTTTTAATGAGATACCCGGAGTAAGTCCTTTCTCAGATTGATTATTGCCTCCCAACTTGCATGATTTAATCATGATGTATGTCTTTAGTTTGGATTCTAAATTTGAATTCTAAACTTGGAAGTTTCACCCTCCAAGTTCTTAGAATAATGAATACTATGAATTACTCACTGCATCTGCATTTTTGCCTCAAATTGCACAGGGCTGGTGTTCTAATCACAGTTCTTGTTATCCCAGGAGAACTGACAGAATTACAGTAGCTGTATGAAGGACTGAAGATGGTTGTATCCCCCTTCTCCTCTCTTAGATCTCTGACCTTGGAAAAATACCTTGACTGCAGAAACGAAACCTGTTCAGGCGAAAGCCCATGGGTGGCAATTCACTTAGACAGCCTGGGGAAAAAAAACACACACTTTACACCAAATTTGGTGAGGACTTCCACAGTATCACTGTGCCCTTCCAGGAGGGGCCTTGCATCCTCAGGGGCTTCAAGGGATGGTGAGAGGAGGTCACCCAGCCAGCACATCTGAACAGGGGCTCACGTTGCACCAGAGCTTTCTCAGACATCCAACAGAATGTCACAGCGTGAACGCAAAGGAACAAGAGGAATGACACCAGGAACGAAGGACAAAAAGTGACAGGGTAGGAAAATGATCTTACAGAAATACAGCCCTGACAACAGTGCAAGGAAAGCCATCATCTCCGCCAGGTTCCAACACATCTGAACACTGAAACCCTATTTGTCTTTGGCACCTGGCAATGTCATTTAATACATTCTTATGGCCCTGCATGCAGTTAAGCATGCACTGTATATTATTTTATGATGTTTGGATTGGAATCTTACTTTCTGGGTACAAGTATTCATGTTTTTGCAGATTCTTGTGCAAAGCTGGGAGAACCTGTTTCCAATTTCATGACCGTTTATCGCTAATCCAAAATGACTGCAGCATTACCTACAGACAGGAAGCTGGATGAGGTCTTGTGTGTTTTGGATGCATCATGCTCTTCCCAGGAAACTCTGTTAAACTAGTTTTATGCTTACAGGAGAGGAAGACAGAAATTGCTAATGGACATGACTGTGCCTAATCTATATATAGTTTTACAAAATAGAGTTAAAACTGAGATGGGTCTTATAGCAGCTCTTCATCCGTATGAGCTCAAATAATCATTTCAGCATTTCATTCAAGTTTCTGCTTTTGCTTTCTGAAAGCTCAAATGGCATAAAAACACCCTGTACTCAGTAGTTCAGCCAGCCTTCAAGAATTTCACAGGCTTTAGTCTCTAGGCCTAACAGTTAACTTCTCCTAAAACAACCAAAGTTTTGCTGCAAAACAATTTTTCTATATAATTCACACTATCATCTTGCAAGAGATTATGCTGGACTGCAGTCACAGTACGTGTCAAAGAAAACATATTTTAGAATATTCCCTTGAGGAGCAAAAACCAATGCTGACAATTGGACAGATTAAACTGTGCTCCAGAACAACTGGGAACTGCCTAAGAAACATGTACTTCTAATTTTATGAACTTCTAAAACTTTAGAGGCTCATTTTGGCAAACAGCTGATTTAGAATTCTTCAAATAATTCTTGTGAGAAAAGGATTTCTCCTGATTTATAACAGTCCAAGATTTTGATGGATAGAAACACCTGTCAAATTACTCTCTTAATAATTACGGAATTTTATGTTTAATCATAATCATACAGTAAAGGTGCACATATTTCTTTTCCTCTTAGAAAGTTAATAATTTCATTGGAACTTTGCCGAAAAGTATTAGAACCCTATTTGCTTGAAAAGGATTTGAACTGATTAGATAGTTTATTATTCTGTGCAAATACCTTGCTCATTATGTTACTCAAGCAATTCAGGCAATGTTTTCAAGGAACATATTTTGTTGGCCAGTTAGAAAAATTACTCCAAGTTTAACTTCCAGTCAATTGAACCTGCAGCTAGTTAGTGGTAAGCTTAAACAATAGCAAGCAAACCTCAAAGTTGCATCTTCGTTGGATAGCATTTAATATTAAGGAACATCTACGTCACCCATTCACCATTGCAGGGACAAAAATTAAAATATGGATTTAGAAAACACTGTACAAAACAGTAAGGAAACAAGAAAAGATATTACTAAGACTAAATAAAAATCCATTTCCAGAAACCACTTAAAACTATTTGATGCAGTAGTGTCCTACATTGTTTAAGTCTTTTGCTGTCTTTTGCAAGCATTCCTTAAGAGCAAAAAATTCCAGTCAGCCAAGTCCAAACACATGCTTCTAACCCCTTCCCTCAAAACAATTCCATACCTAGATTTTATTCCCTGGGGAAAAGCTACACCTAGGCTTGCTCCTTGCTCTTGTAAGAAAGTTAGAGAAGGAAACATTCATGAAGGGCACTGCTCTCAGTGCTTTTGAACATGATGGAGATCTCTGAAGCCAGTGCTTTCTAATACTTGCTTAGTCTGTAGGATGAAATCTGGCTCTTTTTTTTCTGCTGAAAACAACTCATGGTTATTTGACTAACGTAATTATGAATTACACCATGCTTTGGTGTTTCTTTGAGTTATTTACATTTTTCTATATTACTTTATAAATGTCTTCAGGGTTTTTCTCAAAAATTTTATTATTGGATTTCTACATATTTAGTTACAGTAGATCACGATTTCCCTGGCTAGCTTCTTAGCTGTCAAACCATTGAATAGACTGGAAATGTAAAAAGTCAACAAAGAATACATGTGGAAGTATGTTCAAAGTCGATTTGCAAACCCCTAAAAGGAATTACATTGGTAGGAAACTAAGAACAAAACCATGTTTGTCCCTTGCCACTTGAGCTCTCCAGTGTGAAGCCCAAAGCTGTGAATCCAAAAGCTGTGAAGCCACAGGCACTACTACTGAAGGGAAAATAACTTGTCTGAGGCAGCTCTAACAGCTCCCCATACCCATTCAGGACAACCTCCCCTCTCCTCAGAAATACTCTGTCACTTGGTCCCAGTATTTTTCAGGCAGTTTCTGGGTGATTTTGTCAAGGAAAGCAGATGAGAACCATGCCTACTTGACCACAAGGTACCTACAGAAGTCAAACATCTCAAAAGGGAAAACTACCTATTCATCACCTTTCCTGAAGGAAAAAGTGGTCCAGCAGGAAAGGGAGGTAGGGAATAAGAATTTCCAGGATGAACAGGGGAGTATAAGGCTACAAGAAGGAATTACCTTGACAAGAAGGTGAGGCATGTGGGGATCCGGAAATCACGTGAATAGCTGTGCCCCATATGGAGCAAGCCATAAAATGCTCCACTCCTTCTACCTTTCCTTCCTGCAACATGAGGGATTTGATTGATGATCACGGTCACACACCTAGTGCCAGGTGTCACATCCAGGAGAAAAGGAAGAGAGAAAATGCTCAGTTCATGGGAAAATACCATAGTTAAAAATATCTACAGGACTACCAAGGACCCAGAGAACAGTTCACCGATGAAATGCAGGAAGAAGCATCAAAAGGTGCCTGTTCTATTTCCAGCTGTCAGGACCTCTTGAGGAGGCTTTAAAGAAGGTTCTGGGCCCTAATATCTGCAAGATGTTTTTACATTCCGAATCGTTCTACAGCCTGTTGAGAAATAGGCTCAGTCCTTTCTGATAACTATTTCACATGGAATAATTAAATAGCTGGCGGAGGAAAAAAGAGCGTGTGAAATCATCAGGGACATTCCCACTTGTCCAGATTTTTTAATTATGTAGTAGTCGTAGTAGTAGTAGTAGCAGTAGCATCATTATCATTAATAATTATCATTACTATCATTATTACTATTATTTAAGAAAGGTGTTTCTCTTCAAAAAGCACAGATTTGTCAAAACCAAACCTTTTGTAGGAATGTATCAACTTAAAGTGTTCCAAGTCCGAAACACAAATTTTGCTCCAGCCCCAAGGTTTCTTACTAGTACCCGTCTCTCCTATATCTTAAAGGCAAGAGATTCATCTCAGGAACACAGATTTAAGTCCTGGTTTGACTCAGAGATGAGGCGTCTGGAACCTGTGTCATGCAAAGCAGAAGTAATCTAGAAGTTTAACCAAAAGACAGAATGGTCTTGCTCATAATTTTTGTTCTTAATTGCTATTATTATCCAGTCCAGATACAAAGTAGGAAAAGCTCTCAATCCTCATTTTATTTTTCAGTTTTCTTCCCTGCGGGCTGGGAAATCTATTTCCCATTCAGTTTTAGGCACAACTTACTCACCCCCGCATCATTTGGCCATTGTAGGACTTTCTGTACCTTCAGTTATCCTCTCTCTTTTCCTTAAGCTGCCATCAGGGAATTAGCGCTCCAGGTTCATTTTTGAGCAATTTCCAGGGATGAAATGTGTCTGCAAAAGCAAGTGCAGTGCTCCCAGTTAGTTATATTCAACCTGTGAAGGCAGAGCTTGGCCCAAGTGCTGCGCATCAAGGAGATCTGAGTTCTGAACCACGTTGGCTTCTCATTTCAGGAGACAAACCAACCTTTCCCACAGCAACCTGCTGTACGTTTGAAAAAAAAAATTCCAACCAAACACATGGATTTCTGAATGCATTGAAAAGATATAAGGCCAGATTCACCAATAAGTTCCAGCTGCTCTGCACTCCTTTGGCAGCAAGAAACAGCTGTAAAACTGGTTTATCTGGGTTTAGCCAAGCCCAGGATTGATACTTTGCATCATCAGAATACGGAAAAGTCAGGACTTTACACTGAATCCAGCCAGTAGAAAATATTATACTGCTACTACACAAAGCCCAAGGAGATAAAACACAAATGTACCTTCAGCCTGCTGTACACTATTATTCTGGACTAAATCTTGCCACAGGTTGCACAGAAGGGGAGGAGGAATCTTCATTTCGTGCTTCTCAGCTATGTGTCTGAAAAATGCTCAGCACACATGCTTCTCTAAAGATACCCAGGACAACAAATAACTACACTTAAATGTTCCAAAAGTATCAGTTTTTAATGATACTTTGAATGCAATTTTCTATACCACATATTTGAAATATTATGAAAATTGGCACGGTTGTCCCATTTTGAACAGACAGTATTTTATATAGGTGGTATATATTTTAAATACACGTGCAATAAATTTAAGCAAATGCACTACAAATATATAGAAAACCTGTATTTATTTCCATATGCGAAGCAATGATCCCTGTTACAGCCATTTTATTGCTCACTGCAGACAGTTATATGAAGCAGACTGCATTCATTTTATTTTTTTTCTCCCAGAAATCTGGAAAATTTTTGCAGATCCCTCACTTACTGCTAGCACAATAACTGAACCCTATTACAGACAGTGCTACATTGTGCAGCAGCAACGTAAGAGCTACCTCTTGAGCTCTATTGACAGAGCTGTGTGTTTTAACATGAGCTCTTAAAACACTGGAAAGCAAATCAGTCCTACTTGGGTTCACGTTCTCGCTCCTCAGAGATCCATATCTTTATATCCTTGACTTAATCATGCTGCATCTGAAAGCTTCCACTCACGGTTTCCTTTCAGTGCTGGAAATATCCACACCAGAAGCAGAAGGGGCACAGTTACAATAACCCAGTGACTAAACCAAGGATTACTCGCAAAATCCTCCTGATGTTGGTGGAGGAATTTCATTTCACAACCAATTTGTCGTCGCTTTCAAATTTTTAAGTGTTTCGAGCACTGAAAGAACCGGCACTCGAGGTTTAGCACTTGGGATTATAGATGTTGCTCGGCTGTAAAACAGCTTGTTTGTTAAGAACAAATTCCCAGTGAAAGCAAACTTATTCATATATTATAGTAAATAGTAACTGTAGTACAATCTGCTTGGGACGCAGAGTTTCTAGCTGTTCCAGGTGCCTAGAGAACAAGAAATTAGGAATCAGAGGAAAGACAGATCTGTTCTCCAATCGTGCAAAGTTTTGATCCTACTTGTAAAGAAAAGTATTTTGTTCAGAGGCAAATCTATTTCTAGAGCTTTAATAGATTTTTGATTGTCATCTCATCCCATTATTGCCATTTTATTTCAACAGTCAGCTATTTTCGTATTCCGGTTTCCACATCACTGCAGACTAGATCTGTCCTCTTTTGACAGATCCTAAATACCAGGGTGTGCATAACATGCAGTCATTTTACAGCTTTTTCAGATAATAAATTTTACTCTTCACACAAGAACTTGTTTAAATCATGTCCAGACACAAGCTCGCATAGGAAGCTCCTGTCTTGAGCCGTTAAACAGTATCTTCCCCACTGCTGTGGAAAGAACAATACTTGATTTCCCCCATCAAACCCCATCTTGACCACAGCCAGCAGATGATACCTCAAACTTACTGAGAAATCCTCTCTGAGGCTCCAGGCTCTTTCTAGCCATTTCTGCACCCTGTGTAAGTGTACCAACCGAAATGAAGAAGCTTGGCATCTGAACAGACACAAAATTTGTGTGGCTTCATAAACAGTCACAAAGGCACAAATATGGCTCTGGAATCACCAGCTCTAGAGGTGACAGGATCTTTAATTGCTTAAATGGCAAAATAGTTCATTGCCTAATAATTAATGAGTTACAGTGTGATCAGCAGCTCTGAGCCACAGTACTTTCCCTCCAGCTCTCAGAAAATACCATTTTATAAGAGAAATGTTGAAGTTGGTATTCTCTCTTTCTCCCTCTTGTTTCAGCAGTGTGGTAAAGAATTTCTGAAAATCCTACAGTGGTAGTAAACATGCTAGCTTAAACCAATCCAGGTAACAACAGCAGGAGAATAGGCAGTGTGATGGGTCTGTGATTCCCGCACACAAGCACAGGTGGGGAAGAGCTTGCACTCTGGTTTTGATGGATATAACAACTCGTGCCATCTCAGCTCCACTGTTATTTTATTATGCTAAGAGGGATGAGTTAAGACAGGGATAAAAGCACATGCCAAATAGCTCTGGTTTCATACATGGATTTGCTCCTATAATTTCAAGTGACACTGACTGTGGTGCTGGAAGCCAATGCATCCCAACGGGTATGAGAATCCTTGGAAATGCCTCCCAAAATGGGAAAGTTCTGCAAAATTCATGTATCTTTTTACATTTAAATGACAGGTGTGATACACAAAACTCCTTGCATATTTATATATATTCATAGAGAGAGTGGATGACTGCAACTGTATAGACATACATAATCAGGCATTACATAAATTTCAGATATATATGTTAGACATATAATTGGATTGCCACCATTGTTAATGAGTAAATCATGTTGCAAAACTTACATTAATCTTTATCAGCACTGCATAAATTGTCATAGATCAATATTAAGGTCATGTGTGTATTTCTATTATCCATTTTAAAGTCAAATATATTTAGGAATTTTTTTGGGGGGGGGATAAATAGCTTTGCCCATCATCTTGGGCAGCTTTATGTAATGGTACATGTTTCCTAAATTTCACTGAGTATAATGAGACTGATTTTTACACTTCCTCAGCTGCCTCCAAAACATGAGCCTGTTGTGGCCACGTCTCTGAAGATGCTTCAGGACAACTCTTCTGGAATGAACCATCTTATTATGCACCAAAAATATACCAGGGCTAAAAATTAGTGTATATCTGTGTTTCCACTTACCATCTTCCCAGTTACCCAGAGGCTGCCTCAGAGTCCAAGTTCACAGTGAAATTCCAGGAAAGCCATATGATGGTATTTCCTCCCAACATCAGAAGAATGTCTACCTCTCACACACTGCCAACAGATTCTGAAGAAAACAAACAAGAATTCATAAATTTTTCTAAAGGGTCAAGCTAACTGGCTCTTTTTGTATCACTCCCTGCAGGGAAAGATCTCACAAACATCCAGGAGCATAATCCAAGCAATATTAAGCCCTTTGGGAATTCTCTCCTGTGTTATTAAGCAAGGATTCAATCTGGTTGGCTTTCTGGGAATATTTGTGCAAAGTATTTTTGTGTACATCAGTTTTTTGTGAGGGAACATGTGTTCCTCTGAATGTGGCACCTGAACAAACACTTTTGCATGTAAGTCTGTAAATATCTAAATTGATGTGAATCAGCAGTGGAACTGCTGCTCTGACCACCCTGTCTGAAAAACAATGTCTTCATGAAATGCAACCAGAAAGAAATGAAATGTAAAGGTTGTAGGTCAGCCAATAAATCTGGCTTGGGTCTTTCTCTCTTCCTCAGGCAGGAAGGAGCCCAGATATTTCTAAGTCTGGTGTCCAGGTACATAGCCAAAAATAAATGCTACTTCTGCTGGAGAAGAAGACAGGAAAAGGTTTTTTATGTTCTAAAAATTTCAGAAGGCTTGGTAGTCTCCTCTCTGCCTTTGGTGTGTCACACACTCTCATCCTAGAATAATATACTTACCACTGATTTTTTTCAGGTGCTGTCTTATCCAGTTAGCAAACAAATATGACACTGTGCTATTTAGAGGACAAGATTAGGAAAAAAACAAACAACCCTCCCCCCAAAATAACCCCACAAAACTACTTAATTCTGGTTTTGCAGAAGTCAAAGTAATAAACTACCATTTGCTTGAGAACATTTACAAACCTTTCCATAATACAAGTCAATTCAAATAATTTACTGTAATAATTTGAAAGAGTAGGTGCCATCCTTAGTATTACAGTCAAAAGGGGAAAGAAAGGTCTATGGAGATTTTATTTCTGTTCAGGACTTTTTTGTTCCCTTACATTAAAAATTTGCTCAGGAAAATAGCTTGATTTCCCCTCCTTACTGTGTAATTAAGGTTTACATGCATAATGTGTCATTAGAAAGTCACTTGGACTCTGACAAAACCAATTCATGTAAACTTTTAGGTTTGTTGAAATTATCTTCCACAATTCTGTATAATTTCCACTTAATCTTTCTTGATAATCAGTTAAAAAGCATTATAACTAATCATTAAACCAAAGTCAAATTTTCTTCATCCATTCTCTGTTTTTACTTCTCCCTTTTCTCTTGGTTTCTTTTTCTTTTTTTTTCCCCCAACCTTTAAGGCCTGACCAGAGCTTTTGCAGATTACATTAACAACTACATTTCCTAAAAAGCACACGTGATTTATTCAGCACTGCATTTCTGTAGCAGTTCTACGCTATAAATCGAGATCCAGTTGCAGCTATTCTTCTGAGAGTTTCAGATGGCAGACAGCTCCAAACATGGGCAGGTAGCATTTCACGTTGAGCATGAGCTGCCTACAACAGAAATATCCCACATCCAGTCAGGAACTAATCCAGATCAAACTGATGCAACTCTTGAACCTCTTCCCACACAGTAAACTTGCCAATTTCAATAAATTAATAAGAAGATGCAGTTGCCAAAGGACGTTTTGAGACATGAAACAATATAATTCTCTTTTAATCACGCAGCTAAAGGGCACGCGTACTCCAGCATTTTTCTGGTGGATACAGCTGGATCAGTAATAAAACAGAGAAAAACATCATGTAAGTGCATCTTTCAAGCCTATGGGGAGCACAATTTAGAATTCTGCATACATAACAAATGTGTGGATTCCCTGGGCAACAGACCCAAACAATACTGTATTCTTGTAAATTATTTTGTAATTTTCCTTTGAAAATTACAAAATTTCTTAACCATTTCAGCAAAATCATCGCATTCAAAACTCATGATGACCATTCCACAGCCAAGTTTTCAATAATTGTCAAGATAAAATCTGGAATTCAATTGAATTCCAAGGACCACATGAACCAACAGAAGCAAAATACTCTATTTCTTCACCACAGATTGATTTTGAAGGTCACATCTTTGAATTTTTTAGCTACAATCAGTCCGTGAGGGCCATAGTGCATCCTCATTCATCCTTGGGAGTGCATGAGGAGGTGATCATGTTTGAAGGGTTTGAAAGAGCAGACTGAAGCTCAAATGGACCAACTAAGATGTTTATAGGAAAAGGCTTTATGACCCTGTGTTCTCTAACAAACTTTCCTCATTATAAAAACACAATGAAATTATTCAGTTTAATAAATCCTCTTGTGTTTTATATAAAACATAATATTAAATAATGAGGAAAGAAATATTCAGCTCTTGTTTTTTGGGTTTTTTTTTTTGTTTGGTTGATTTGGGTTTGGGGGTGTTTTTTGGGTTTTTTTAGGGTTTTTTGGTTTATTGGGGGTTTTTTGTTTTGGTTTTTTTTGTGGCATTTTGTTGTTGTTGTTGGTTGGTTGGTTTTGGGATTTTTTTTTTGCTAAACAGATGGTTCCAGAAAACTACTGGAAGAAATGCATTACAAATATTCTTTGTTTTTTTTCAACAAAATGAAACTGTCTCATATAAACCACTTTCTACTGGGGGTTCAATGAACACAAATCCAGAGCCTGTACGGGAAAACGTACATGGAAAAAGTACACACGATCCTGGCAGAATAGTGTGGAAAAGTGCATTGCAATCTTCCCTGTCATAACTTCACCTGGCCTGCAGTTCAGCCAAGAGATCTTCTGGCTGCAGCACCACGAAACCTTCATTTCATCACTAACACTCAGGAGCATCACTGCAGTCATTTTACAGGCTCTGTAGAAAGAGCTGAGGGAAGAAAGATAGAAGGAAAGGTGGAGATGGGGAGCACAAAGAGCAGAAAGTGATAAGATTTGTTCTCCCCAGAAAGCTTTCCTTTTTTGTGTGCCAGTAGCATTTTTTAGTGATAAAATTTTGTTAAAGCACCAAAAAAAAAACCAAAAAACTCCATGCTGAACTCTTTGTGCCACCCAAAAGGAATGCAAACAAAAGTCAAAGAGTGGAAAGTTAAACAAGGCATCTCCCATCCCTGTGGTACAATGGGAAACATAAAACATTTGACTCACACCAGGATGCTCCAGGATGCAGTCATAAAAATAAAAGTACTCCAGGGGAGCAACAGCATTCTCAGGCCTAAAAAACTTACTGGTTTTATTCCAACATATTTGAAAACAATGCATTCTCTGATTAGTTTCTCATCTTTCAACTCAGAGGAAAATGCTTAGATGGTGGTTTAACCATCAGTAACTCCACTTTGGGGCTACAACTACAAAAATCCTATGGGCATCTATTCATTTCCATTCTCGTGCTGCTGATCGTTTTTCCTACCGTGGTGTTTTCCTATGGCAAAGTTGGTTCCTAACAAAGATTAGGATTAAGGCGTGATAAATTAAATCAGTTGGAAAGGAAAGGGGCTCAGCAGGTCTCTAACTGCTTCCTCCTGGATTTCAGGGGGTCTATTCTGCTCCCTGTCCCCATCGACCAGCTCCGGGCACCATTTGTCCTGACGATGACCAGTCCTGTTGCCGAAAATTGAGGCAAAGAAGGCATTAAGTACCTCAGACTTTTCCTTGTCCCCCCACCACCAGTAAAGAATGGGGGTTTTCCTTGCCCCTCCTTTTGCTATTAATGTATTTATATGAAAAAACCCAACTTTTTATTATCCTTTACAGAAGTGGCTAGATTAAGTTTTAACTGAGTTTGCACCTCTCTGATTTTCTTTCTGCATGACCTAAAGTCATCCTTAAGCACTTCCTGAGTTGTCTTCCCCTTTTTTTTTAAAGAATATCTCATGAAAGCCATATATCTCAATATTCTCCGGTCAGGTACCTGAACAGACAGGTTTTTGAGGTGCCACTTAAGGGCAATGTGCTAGCATAGTCTGAGAACCTCTTCTTATCAAACATATGGTCCTTCAATTGAGTCACATAAATGTATTGCAAAACTAAGGAACAACCTGTGGTGGAAAAGATAAAATATTAAACATGGTGGGAGGGGTGTTCAGCCTGAGAGGAATATTAAAGCAGTAATGCAACAGAAAAAAAAAGGAAATGGCATTTAACTCACTTAGGAAACTCAGAAAAGAGTAAAGACAGGCAGTTTAGATGCACTGTATTCATCTTTCAAGAAACCAAATCTTTGAAAACTCTTTTCTTTACGACTGCTCCAACTTCACAGTTTTTTCTAGAGTAAAAGTCTGAAAGTTCACCACTTAAATACAGCTTTTTCAAGGCTTCTTATAGTGTTGGTTAACAGAATATTCTGTATAAGCATCCCTTAAACAGCATCAGGTCACGAGAGAAACCATGGAAGTGCCATAATTTTCAAAAAGCAAAAATTTTAAGAAAGTGGTCACGTGCTTAGGTGAAACATCTCTGAAAGGAAAGGCTGGTTATGTCATCACAGGAAAGACCAAGAGATTCATGAATGATGTGTTCTAGATGGGAGAAAATTAGTGTCACCCTGTACACTATGCTGTGTTTAAACTCACAAGGGTGTGTACTGTCCTCAAATTATTTATTGTTAATTTGCTATAAAATTGTACTGCTCTTCTTAACATATAGACAATGACAGCTGTGCTCATCATTTCTCTTTGCTCAATGAGTGGGGTGAAGAAAAAGTTCCCTTCAAAACTACTCTTCATGAAGCTCTTTGAAGTTTGTACCAGAGGAATTTTCCATTTCTGCTATTTGATCTGGTTAACAAGACCTAAGTGAGCTCTACTGAAATACCCCAGCGAGCTGGAAATCAACCCGATTTTGGCAGAGTTAACAGAACCAACTTCATGTGCACAGTTATTGCCTAAATTATTACTCTCATTCATCTTGAGTTGCCTGATTTTCTTTAAATTAAATTTTTCAGTTGCAAGTGCCAGTACCTAGGAATTTTTTGTTCCAAACTGGGAGCCTCATCTACAGCGAGTGAATGGAAAGCGTGTCAAGCAGCAAGGGTAAGAAAATGGTGAAGTATCTGCCATATTCTATTCTGGCTAAAACAATATCTTGTTTGCTACACACTGTTATTACAGTCTGCGTATCTTTTCATCTGGTAAACCTACGAGAAAAAAAATCTGAATTTCATCTTCTACTATATAGAATATTCTGATTCAAGAGTAACACATGAGGAATGAAGTTGTAAGGCACTCCGTTCTTCTTTCTCACTTCTTAAAAAAAAAAAAAAGAATTTATATTTGTTACAAAAGTCTGAGAATCTTTCCATGGGACCTCTATGAATAAAATTACGTTTTGATTCTCTAGAAGGCTTAGAATAAGACACAGTGAAAAAAAAGGGGCAGGACCTACAGTGAAATGCTTTCTTCTGCTTTCAAGCTCTTCAATGTACTAAAAGGAAAGGGATTCTTGTGCTTTCTGCTTGTGAAATTTTAAAGGCTGATTTTAAAAAAAAAAAATAGAAGGGGGAATAAAAAAAAATGAAGCCACAGACAGCTTGGCACTTGCAAAAATGAACTCACTCAGGTTGCTGCAGAGCCTGTCTCAGGCTAAAATGACTTTCCCCTGAGACACTACACCGCACAGACCATGAGGTGAGCTTAGGCTGACTAACTTAGACTGAGCCATCTAATTTAGGGCAGGTAAATCTCATCTTGCCTTAGATGATCACTGTGTTTAAATGCCCATCTGTTTCCTGCACGCACATGCCCCTCACGGTTCTGGGGTCCAGAATACGAAATATTGTGTTGGGGTGGCTTTAGCCTCAGCCTTTATATAATCATTTTCTGACACACCAGACACACTGATCTTTTGAGGGCCTTCCACAGCCCTCTCTCATGGGAATGTGCAGGTTATCCCACACAGCCTGGGACAGAGCCTTTAGACTATGCACTGTATTCCAGTCTCGTATGCTAATGTAATCAAGGTATTCCTACAGTATCACTGTATTTCCTTATTATTTCTGGGACCTACTGAACTGCATGCATGCAGAACTGCAAAAAAGGACTACTTCATAATGTCACAATCAAAACAGACATTGCTCAGGCCAGGCTTGACTCTGTTTCCTGGATGAGCGGCTCACGAAACATCCTTTGAAATGCACTGTAGGAGTAAAATATACACTGTAATGCTTCTCTTTTTAAAATTTTTCTTAGAGAAAGAAGTATTTAAGCAAGCCCTGGAGTTCTGCATACCATTTTCACCACTGATTTACATTCTCTATCACAGGTGGAATGTTGTGGTTGCTCCACTTTTTATTTAACCCATTTCCTCCTGCATGTTAATGACGAGTCATCTCCCTGTTATTTCACATTTTGGGCCATTATTCCATGTTTCCCATTTGCTCCTATGCCTTTTGTCTACCTGAGAAGAGCTATTTTTTTAAGTCACTACTTTTATCTGGCCTATTTATTTGTTTGAGTGTTTTGTTTTGCCTCCAGACAAGCATTCAGCCAAGTTCCTGCAAAAAGATTCCAAGCAGATAGGTGAGCCTCCTCACTCTGTCTTACTTGGTCTAGGCACAATACTGGAAGAGATTTTGTACCTAACTTCAGTGACTTCCTGCAAAAATCTATAAATTTCCCTGCAGATTCCTTCTAGATTGTACTAGCCAGGAATTTTGGCTAAAATACAGAACAGGTCTGTCTTTTGCTGTCCATCATAGCAACCCCTTTTTCTCTCAGATCTTCTCTATTTCCTAACACACACCCACACACACCTTTTCTTGGAGACATATTTAGACTTTAACTTACAAGACAAAAAGTCAAGAGCTTTCTTCATTCATGCAGCTGAAAAAAAACCTTTTGTCTTCCCAGCACAACCTTCTCCAAAAGACAGACTGCTGAACATGACTCCGAATTCTTGCTCAAGGTTATAGATTCCATCTGAGTTATGTTCTTCAGAAAGCACTCCACTTCTGGTTAAAAGCTTTAAGTTACCAAGAAAAATCTGCAGCTTTGTAAAAATTCCACTCCATGTAACTTTTAATACATCACCTTAACGCCTGCCTAATGTCCATGCCCATAAAGTGATTACAGCTTCCCTTGAGCACAAAGAGTATTAAAAGCCCAATTAATAATAGAAAAGGGTTTACGACATGAAATTAAGTTATACTTTTACTAATAATTTGAGGTTCTCAACATACAAGCCATATACTTGCAGATGCAAATATAATCTCATACAAAAAACTCCCACTTTCTGCTGTTCACTACCTATGTATATGTATAGACGTATTTAATCTTTTTCAAAATATATAGAGATGCACTTCATTTCTAGCTTTAAGCCCCAGATATTCATTGAGATTTGAAATCTCTTCTGTTTTCTTTTGACTCTTGTCTATCTCTGAAAGCTCAGAAATGAAAACCATGTCAATTAAGGATCTAAGGCAGCATGATGCATTTTCTCACTAAAATTTAACTTCACACATTATATTTTTCTAGCACCCCTCACTGCTCTCACACTCCACACTAGCACACGTGGCTGAGCTGTGTGCACCAGCTCACTGCCTTCTGGAAGGGTGCTCTTACACCACTGGCTTCTTCAATAAACACTTTCATAAATTCAGCATTAAAAGGACATTTAAGTGGCCAAGGACAAAACGCTCCCTGGAGAAAGGGGATTCATTTCCTGAGACTTCCTTTGAGACAAGCATTCTAAAGAATGTATTTCTCAGCTCACTCATCTCTCAGACAGCACACATTGCATCCACAGCATAATCCACATGATTATTTGTCAAGTATTTAGAGACGTCACCCACTGCCAACTTGGCATTTGGGATACCAATTCTTTTAGGGTGAATTTAAATAAGTCCGGCCTTCTTTGTGCCTCAGTCCTTCAGCTTTAAAATGGAAATTATTCTCTTTATCCTCTTCTAATTAGCAAGATACACAGTGATAAAACAATATCTCAGAAGCTACACAGAATTTTTCTACTTCCTGAGAAACAAATAAAGCTTTGAGACTTCATTAGTCTGATTCATTATCATGATTTTGCTAGAGCAAACATTGCAATGAAATACACATTTTGAGATTACAAACCAAGTGAATATTTAATGGCCATCTCAGTGTAAGAGGCAGCTGAAATTTCTTGTCCCTGAAGGACCTACTGAAGACCATTTAACACTAGCAGAAATCTTCCTGTAAACCTTTTATGGATCTCCAACTGGTGTCCCACTCTTTCAGTATCTCCCTGTAATTATCTCCATCCCAAATATCGTACCTAACTCCAACAGGAGGAATATGGAGAGGCAGTAATCCCTGAGTCCAACCTCAGACATTTATGGCTGTGCTCACACAATGTGTTTTCAGAAGTAAAGCACAAACAGAAGCTCTTCCCACAGGCTCAGCCTCTTTGCTGTTCTCAGAACACTGTCAGTCGCTGCCCTCCTTTAATTAATTTTGACTGCAAATAGGAGGCATAAAATAAGATGGGATCACTGCTTCCTCTCCCAAAGAGTGTACCTTACTTCTGGCTCCATAAATGAAGCTGTGGAAAGGTTTGCAAGTGAGAGGTCTGGAGCCATAGGCTGTTAGTATTACGGGCTGTTACATTTTAAACACACAGTTTTAAGGTAATAGATTCCAATGGTGACAATGGGAGTCCTCTGGCTGAGCAATTTCAAGCTACAGGAGAACTGAATCAGCTCTGGCGAGTTCAGCCTCAAAAAAAAAAGGTTATTCAAGCCTCTTTAACTCTCTATTTTGAGCAGACCTAGGCCTCAATAAGTATTTTCTTGCAATGGTGTTTGAGCACCATCGTTGTTGTTGTTATAGAAACTTGTAGGTATTTTTTGCTGGTTTTGAGATATTTGCAGTTTCCCATTAGAGGATGGCTCATTGCAGCTGCACACAGCAGAGTTTGTAAATTCTCAAGTTACTAACAACTCAGATTTTAAGGAACCCCCACCTGACACAATTTCCTAGATCTTCCTACAGCTGTTGATGGCCTAAGAGAAAAGTGTGAACACTGAAAAGCAGTTTTATGTGCCTGGGCCTGGCCACTGCTGTATGACAGAAGTGCAGGAGCACAATTGCTCCCTCCTGCTGTTGCAGCAGCCCCCGGGGACTCCACCTGACTGAGGAGAACTTACGGAGGCTGTCAGTCACCTCTGAAGTCCCCTGGCCACTTTCCCGAATTCTTCTAACATCTCACTTATCACAGGGTCTCTCCTGTTCCTCGAGCAGTCAGGGTTTTGCCACAGCATTTGTTTCTTAACCTTTGAGCTTTACCTGTGGACAGGCAAATTCTTCTCCCACTTGTACTCACTGAAGTTGAAGCCATCCTGGATTTGAAATGGAGAACACATCTGCAGGAGTTTCCATTTGGGTTTTGGCAATAACAATACAGAAAAGGGAAAGATGGAGAGATCAGATAAGAATATTCAGGAATTAATCAAAAGCATAAGATGCCTTCTCCATAGTTATTCAAAGGCTTGAGGCAATTCTTGAGAAATTTTTCTGCAATCATTTGGCAATTACATTTTTGGTCCCCTGTGGTTGTCATTCATCTATATTCTAACTGCACATTAGTGATGGAAGAAATCCTATCACATGTTCATCCTTGGTGAGCTTATCTTCATGAAATAGAATTTTTTTCTAGAGACAACAACCATAAGAAAATTCTGATGGCTTTGGTTTATTCCCTTGGGCATGACAAATACTGAAAATGTTCATTGCTACTCTATGCTGTGTGGAGCAAAGAATGCAAAAGGAATTTTCACTGTGACCCTGGGAACAACGCCACGAGTCATGTGCTCTTCAACATGTAGAGGAAGGGCATTCTTGAATAATCAAATCCATTAATATTCATACAGCAATAGCCCCAATCATAGTTCCAGTCCTGAAAGATCTGAGGCTTTTCTTCAAGAATATCTGAAATTCAGGGAGAGCTCTTGAAAGCTGCAATGTTTTTTTTCCTGGCATTCTGAAGGCGTGGCTATGCCTTTTGATTGCAACTCCTTTTTCAGAAAAAAGTTACCTTCATTAATATTTGCCCAGCACTGTTGCAAGGCAGCCTACAGCAGCACAAACCACCTGTTCTCATGTACAAACTGCTCAGGTAAAAACCCAGAGAGAGGGCGGAGTCAGTGCAGCCTCACGAGAGGCAGCTGTGTCCCTTACCAACAGCGACAGACTCCAGGGCTCACAGCTCCTGAAAAGCTGTGGCTAACACTTTGCTTGTTTACTCTCTTTTTACAAGCATAACAATGTGGGAGACGATGCTGCCGAAGAATCGTGGTTAATTCCTTCTTTCATTAAGTCCTGCCTAACTGAGGCAAGACCAGCTGTTTCGGGATAAACCAGAAGCAAGCAGAAGCTGTTCTGAGGGAAGCTTTGGATGGCGCTTTATCCGCCCTTTTGCAGCGATACAACCAACTTCCATCGAGCAGGTAGCTTCAAGTTTTCCTCCTTAAACTGCATGCAAGGAATAAAGAGCTATGGGAAAACCTAGACATCTGTCCTGCTTGAAAGGAGATGCTCAACATACTTATTGGTTGAGTTTCCGAGATTCAGTACTGTCGTTTACCTCCTCCAGTGTTCCAGAAGAGTTTGGCTGGTGGTCTACCCGTTCATGAACCCATCAGCTACGTCCTTGCCTAGCTCTCCAATTCTTTTCAGCTCCATGCGCCTTCCTCTAACCTTCCTCCTACCAACTGTGTGCCAAAGAAAGTTACCACACCACACTAAGCTGGCAGAACTGCCACAATAATGTTCAATTTTCCTCTTATAAGGGAATTCTCTGCAAGTAAAGAGAGCTCTTCACATCTTCTTCACTGCCCTTCACAGTTTCTAGAGGTATAACAGTTATGAGATTGGATGCCTCATCCATTTTTATCGATGATGGCAGAAATATTCGTCTCTTTACAGCAATATACATGCAATTAAGCAGTTCTGGGTTCAGCTATAGAAAAAAATGGATGGGTGCCCACACCCATTTTTCATTATTTGTCCACACTCCAAAATGGTCCAACAGGATTGACAGAACAAATACGATACCAGCCATTACTCGGCAGTTAGGATATACCAGCACAAATCACATGAAACATCTTTCCGTTTCACTGCAATTAAAACCTGCTGGACCCAGAATCAGTGCCATATTAATGAATCCAAACCTTTACTGTTGTGGTATTGGAACAGACAACTTCCAGAAGAGGAAATGGGAAGGCAGCCATCAACCTCAAGATGACAAGAGAAGAAATAAGCTTTTCTGTAGAATCTTAGTGAGGACACTGAAACAGTGCTCTGTCACAAGAAAATCCTGCCAATAGGGGAAAAAATAAAAAAAGAAACGTGAAGGCAAGAGAAAAGGAGAAGTTTCAGGACCCTTTCCATCAGATTCCAAATAGTTCTTGCAGTGTCTTAAACTAAGTGCAAGTGATGATTTTCTGTACAGGAAAATTAATTATTTTCCTCCCCCACAAACACATATTACAAATCCCTGTTTAGCGACACTTCTTATTAATGATCTTTTATGGATACTTTGGAAAGAGATTAAAGAGATTGTGAGAAAGGAGCAATGCACTTTGTAGAAACGAATTGTACATGTGCTGCAAATAGCTTAAAATCTTAAAATTGGAAGGTAAGATAGCTAGAAACAATTTGATGAATTATGTAACTATTTAAAGCCATTCCTAAACTAGTTATTGATAATTTATTAAATCCCAATGTACGTTCACATTATGTATTTTCATTCATGAAACTGTGTAGTTTCTATGCCTACGGTAACCAAAATTATTCCAAATTATTCCTTTTAAAATTAGTAGGAAGAGGAACGGAGGTAGAGAATCCCTTCCTAAAGTACCAAAACCCCACGACATTAGTGGATAACCATCTCAAGAAGGCTACTGCCACACAAACATTAACTAGAAAAAGACATGTACCAAAAGAGAGGAGAAAGGACAACAGCTAATCCACACAGTCTGTTGGAAACTCATAGGACCTGTGTGTTGGCAGGCTGTCAAGGGGAGAGAAGGGAGGAAGGGTAAGGGGCAAATTCCTGAAATGAGAAGCTTTCTAACAGGAAATCCCCTCAACCTCCCATGGAAGTCTTCACCTGAGGAACAAACAGCCAGTTGTATGCCCCACATCTTAGTATGGGGGTGAGGGGCCGTGTCTTGGATAACAGGTCCCAGACATGGTCGGATTTAGAGATAATCACCAACGGCTTGAGTTGCACCTGGATGAGGGCAGGAAACTAGTGCAGAAACATGAGCACAAGCATTATCCTCTCTCAGAAGCTCAACTCGCAGATGGGAGCGCTCTGTAATAGCCGTAAATTCCTCAAACATTGGCTTTAATTAGAGCCTAACCTTGCCATGAGCGCGATGGAGGGCCATTACCCACTCAGCAGGAGTGATCCCAGCCTCCTGCCTGGCTGTGGATGAGGAAAGGCACCACTGCTTGCTGCTGCCGCTCCAGATTGCAAGGCTAGCAAGAGACTTTAAGGAAAGCCAAGGCCACAAAACTTCATCATGGTGAGAAGAATGATTATGACATAAGAAGGATGAGAATTCCTACAATCAGCCTGAGCTGGCCTACCCTAATTCCTTTCTGGCAAAGCACCACAGGCATTTAAACTCTTTCCTCATATATGGTCACAGGATTTTATCGTGAGATATAAAGACTACAGTAATGCAAGAGCCACATCTTATGGACACTTGGGTTATATCTCCACTACAAAACCCCTCAGCAACACTTTGTTTCCAGTTCTGCATCCTAATCACATCCCAGCTACATCAGGGAATGTTCATCCATGCACCAGACCTGTCTTCTATGTCCTGGTTTCACAGGACGGGAAAAGCCCGTGCAAAGCCCGTGAAGGTGCAAAGCCCGGAAAGGAGACAGGATGTCCCTCAGCAGGCACCATCTCTGAATGACAGCCATGAGAGCCCCAAAAGCATCCCCCGGCTTGCCTCAACCTGCTGCCGTGGGCACAGCTGGTTCCACCAGCGCTTCTCCGCAGCTAGATGTCATTTCGTTACTATAGGACGTGCAAAGTGGTTTCACAGTCTGCA
This sequence comes from Origma solitaria, assembly GCA_013397895.1. Taxonomy (NCBI): domain Eukaryota; kingdom Metazoa; phylum Chordata; class Aves; order Passeriformes; family Acanthizidae; genus Origma; species Origma solitaria. The sequence goes on from VZRL01002262.1 coordinate 535,134, forward strand.
TTTTTGAAGCCCACAGAATACCGTAGCAAGAGATTTAGGCATAGAGCCAAATCTAAATACCAAATGCACAGATTGTCTTCTCTTCAACTCCGGACACGCTGAGCTGCACCCAGTCCTGTGCCCTCCAAGGTGCTGCATCAGCTTCTATTCCCAGTTGGGAATGAATCACACCCCAGCTCTACATATTCTTTCAAATGTCTCTCCGAGCAAAAAAAGCATTGCTGCTGCTTTGTCAGTATTGAATCACAGTTCAATCTCAGCTGGATCCTCACTTGGTCACAAAGCAATGGGCAAATTCAACTCTGGGCACGTAAACTCAATTTAGTATAACTGTGAGACCATAATTTTATTCAGGAAATATGTTAAGAGTGAAGAATCTCTGTTATGAAAGGAAGATAAAAATCAAAATGTTAGTTTAATGACTCTGCAGTTTAAAATCTTCCTCAGAGTTCCCTGGAAATTCTACACAAAAAAAAGAAAACAAACCAGGAAAAAACGATCAAACCCCAAAGGAAAAAAAAAAAGAAGGGAAAAAAAACCTAAGAAGAGGAGCTTCATGAAAATCCAGAAAGGAGAACTTCTAGAAAAGCTGAGTCACTGCTCAACTATAATGTGTGTTTGAGCAAATGGAACTCTTTGCATACCTCTCACATACACAGATGATATATAAACTAAAAGAAACCTCCAGGTACCCTATGGACATAAACAACAAACCTTGCGTAAAAGAGCAATAAAATGAGGAGGGCAGTTAGATCCTCACTGTGGGTCAGATCCAGAATGGGATCACTAAAATGGAAACTGCCTCCCAGTTCCCATTAGTAGCACTGGAACTGGATCTTCCTGAGGTGCTTTGACCAGCCATTCACATTCATACAGCGCAGTGAAGAAGCTGAAACCTGGGCATAAGTTTATCTCTGCTCCAGGGATGGTTTCTGCTGTGGAGAAAGATGAAACAGAACTGTGGGGGTGATTTTTTTAAACTTAGTCCGCACTTTCACCAAGAATTACTTTATTTGGAAGACAAGCCCACTCTGATTTCTCTTAGACACTTACCATTTCTGCTTTCTTTCTACTGCTTTCTGGGAGAAAGCCACTTCTTTTATATTAAGGATGTGCAGAGCTGCTCCATGTACAAGGGAAATGTGTTGGAACCCAACAGCTTCAGAGGAATTCTGGAAGAGGAAGACAACCTTTGTGCTTAGTTTATCACAATGTAAATAATATCAAGAAGAAGGGTATGTCCAAAATCATGTTAAAGCTCAAGTACACCGCAGAGAAAATGGAGAAATAGGCAAAAGTCAAGATACTCAGAGAGAGATGTTTGAGCACATTTCTGAGGGCTTACCATAACATTTGTCTGACAGTTACCCTGCAAATCCAAATTTACCCAGAGTATTTAAGGTCCCATTCTCTGCCATGTAATTGCATCCTACCCATCACAAGACCCATGGCTGCTTCAGCAGCAAACATTTGAGCTAATTAGGGTGCACACTGGAAAAAATGAAAGCAGTTTTTTGCATTATTTCCAACCATTTCCAGATACAAACCTTTCACAAAGGTAACAAGTGACTGCTCTGTGATGTGTTTGCCAGTAAGAGAACATGTCCTCACTCGGTAGTCAAAGCTATTAAGGAAAACAAATAATACAATAGTTTAAATTTAAAATGTATTATTTTAAGTGCATGCACAGATAGGTTTTCTGTTTTGTTTTTCTTTTTTTTTGTCCTTTCAAACTGTTGCAAATTTTCTGAGTGGCAAAGTAAGGAGCTTAGAATGGAAGGCAGCTCTGCTGTGTATCGCTGCCATCTAGTGACCTATCTCCGAGAACAGGACTCCGACAGCAGCATCAGCCTGTCGATATTGTCCTGGTTATACTCTTTATTTCAGTTTTAGCAGACTGTTAAAAGATTATTTCAGTTCACAGCTCCTATGGCACTGTATAGGTCTTCAAAGTAAAAATTAATTTCAGTTAATGGTGGTGACATATGTGTAGTCATATCAGAGTAATGGTATCCACTTTGCATAGTAGCTATACCTATAAATCACCCAAAGGAAAATGGTCCTTTTTAGTGGGGTGGGAGGGGGGGAGGGCTTCTCTCTGTGAAGGCAAAGTTAATGCATAAGAAGATCAATTACATTATTAAAACATAATTAACATCCACAGACTTCATTATTTGTCTGTGACATTGCGTGAAATGAGCTTCAGCAGCACGCACGAGAGCAGACACCATGGTCACGCATTTCTTCCAGCTGATTCTGATAAGCTTTCCATGAAGACTTGTTTGTGAGAAGCTCCTGGCAATGGCAGTGATTTAGGAAATGCTAGGGCAAGCTGTGCCACAGTGCCATTAAGGGAGGGTCTGCCTGAGCCGCAGAGGAGAAGTCCCGTGCAACACCAGAGTGACACCGCTGGCTCTCCTCAGTGCCCGGGCTAACCCAGACCTCTCTGTCCCAGATTTGATGAGAAACAAGGATTTGGAGACTCCAATATTTCAAAGGCAGATTTGGGAGAAGGGGCAGAACCTGAGAAGCGGGATGATAACATAAAAGAGCAATAAATGTAATAGCCATAGCCTAAAACCCCAGCCCAGACTATACCTTATTTATTTTATGCTCTAGACTTCTGGGAGGTATCACGCAATCCTGCATGTGGCTGAAAGTAATTTATAAGCCCATGGCAAGGGCCAAAATCAAGTAAACCTATATCAGAGTGTTCCTAACAGGGAAACTCATAAAGGTATATTGGAAAAAAAAGGAAAAGAAAAAAAGAAGAAAAGAAAAAAAGCTATTCAGCAAATTACACAGCCCATTCTCTAAGGAGGTCATTGAAGTCAAATAAATTTCGTAGGTTTTCCTATGCAATAATTTAGATGCAGTTAATATGCCCCAGAATACCAATAACAGCTAGATGCAGAGGTCATTTATTCACATTTTATCAATAGGATCTTTATGAGATTCAGGCTCCTTTTTCAAGATCCACCCCATGCCAACCACCCAGAACATCAATACCGTCCAGAAACCCACCTCAGTGCAATCATCCATTTCAGACTGCTGACTGAGCAACGTGAAGTTAGCAAATGTCCTTGGGAGATACTCAACCCTCTGCCTCCCCCTTGAGCCAAAACTAACTTCAGACTTGCTGGGAGAAGGAAAAAGCTGCTGTCCCCCAGCCATGAGAGGTTTTCGTATGAAGTATGATAGCATCGTGTTTCCTCTGAACAGTAACTCAGTTCAGCTTAATGCTTGTTTCTCCGTTGCCTGGGCTTCACCATGTCATAACACAGTGATGGTTTTTCTTCTACATACCCTGGACCAAACAGAGATTTCTGATTCTTCACTCTACAGGTAGCAAGCAGATCAAAAATCAGTTTAACAAAACACATAATTGGCTAATCGACTATATCCCCTTCTCATAACATGGATTTTACTACTATTTCAACTGGGGTGGCTTTTCAATGGACTTAAGACAACATTGCTTGACTACACAAGGCAAAAATATTGCCACACAAATGAACACAGAAAAGTCAAGCTCAGTTGTTGAAATATATCCACGCACAGCAGTGGAGCATGAAAGGCTAAAGGCCTCATATAATGAGCTGATGAGTTCTCCATTGTTCCATGTTTAAAAAGAACCAGATCTCCTTTAAGGCCCACCTACACAACAAATATTCAGGGCAGTCACATTGGTGAGTGCTGCTGATCCCACTGCTTCAATAACCAGCTGAGAAGATTTACTTTCAGAAATCACATAGATCATAATGGAGAGTTCTATTCAAAAAGTCAGTAATGTGATTGATTCAGCTGGGCAAAAAGCTTGGGAAAAATCAAACAAGATTTGACCTGAAGATCTAAAACATTCAGGATTTTTCAGTTTTCATTTGTAAGTGTTAAAACAGTTTTCTCAGCACATTCAGAAATTCTGCTTATAAATACATTGGGTTTTAAGGCATACTTTTCCGTTTTTCTGCTTATAAAAACATCACCCCCACCCTGTCCCCCCAGTGATTTCCAGGGGGCTGCTGCAGCTTGTTTCCTGCAAACTACGATCATCCTCCACCCCCGCCTACCACCCATTACGGGCCTGATACAAATATCAAATATGGGGCATAATGGGCATTAAATGAAGACCTCCCAGCTGTCTCCTGACAGTTTCATTGCATAATGGTGACCTTTGCATGTCTTATTCACCAAATAAAAAAAGGCAAAACTATACAATTCCAGGCTACAGATTAGGAAAAAAAATAAAGTCCGATGATATATTTGGGGGGCAGGTTGGGGGTCTTCATTTACTTGCATATATAGATGGTCTTATAAGGCTTGCCTTGATGCTTCCTAAAAGTGTAATATTTTATTTCTTAATAGTCATTCTTGCCTTCTTTCTTGCTGAAAAGTGATAGTTCACTTTGAAAGCAGAGATTTATACTGCAGACTCTTCATTTAAACCTTATGTAAAGAAATAAAATCTTTATGTCCACACATATTTGAGCTCCTACCTTCATACATTTATAGCGTGTTACATTTCCCAGCTTTCCCATATTTAATGTTTTACAACCTGTTCTCCAGATTCAGGTAGTAAAAGGCTCGAAGGCCAGAAAGCAGGCAGCAGCTCACTATTTAATTAGAAAAGAACTAACACAGAGATCTCCAAAATGCACAGTCGCACAGAGGTGCTGGCAAGACCTCTCACTAGAATAAGAGCAATCTGACCTACGACTTCTACCAAAATATTTTAATTTAGAGAGTTTTAAAATGCTTTAAGTGAATCCTTGTTGGACCCTGCATTGTCTCATCAGTATTTAGAAATAACACCAGAGGGAAAAAAAGAACAAGAAAGGGAAAGAACTCAATACTAAATAGAAAAGGTCTGGATAAGGAGAAATAACTATTCCTGCATTTCAAGAAGGCTTCACTCCCACTCCATTCAGCTAGGCATCTCCCAGCCAAGATGCGTGACATTTTCTGCGAGTGCCAGCACAGTTATATTGGTATTTAGCTTGCATCTGACATGCCCATGCATATTGCAGAATCATAGGATCACAGAATATCCTGAGTTGGAGAGGACCCACAAGGATCATTGCGTCCAGCCCATAGTCCTGCTTAGCACCATCCCCAAGAGACTCACCCTGTGCCTGAGAGCACTGTCTAAACATTTCTTGAACTGTCAGGCTGGTGCTGTGACCACTTCCCTGGGAGCCTGTTCCAGTGCCCAACCACCCTCTGGGTGAGACACCTTTTCCTGCCATCCAACCTAAGCCTCCCTGGTTCAGCTTTCATGCCATTTCCTTGAGCTCTGTCCCTGGTCATGTAAGCAAGAGATCAGAACCTGCCCCTCTGCTTCCCCTCATGAGGATGTTTGAGACCTCAATGAGGTCTCCCCTCAGTCTGCTCTTCTCCAGGATCAACAAACCAAGTGACTTCAGCGGCTCCTCATAAAACTTCTCCTCCAGACCCTCCACCACCTTCATGGCTCTCCTTTGGACAGTCTTTAGTAGCTTAATGTCTTTTCCATGTCGCGGTGCCCAAAACTGCAAGGTCAGGCCACAGCAGTGCAGAATTTGCTGATAAGAGAGAGTTATCAAAAAGAACTTATTAACAATATTTCACAAAGCTTGTGGAGTCTGACCATACCCTTTATATCCTTCCCACTTTCAGTTTCCATATGCTTCACTCCTTTTTACCCCCATTTCACTATATTTCCCAAAATGCGAAAAAGAACACAAGGAAATATCATCAGTTGAGGATCTCAGGACAATTACAGGATAGATTTCCCTTGCTCCAAAGGAGGACTAAATATCACTTGGCAATACACTGCAGATGTTTGTGTAATCCAGAAGTGCCATCTGTCCCAAAACAACCTCCAGGGCTCCACACAGTCACCTGAGGGTAAACCATGGAGATCCTTCCCCTGCTTTATAAGGATCCATGGCAGGAACCTCTTCCAACATGTCCATACACGGCTCACCAAATTACTGCCTTCCAGGTCCCCCAACACTCCACTGGAAAAAAAAATTGGGAAGGTGGGCACCGCAGCCTGGGTCTTGTCAGTGAGTTAATGGCTCAGAAAGTGGGTAGGCAAGAGCTGACAGAAGCTCTATGAATTATTCTGGCAGGTTTTGCCTGGCCCACGGCCTGCAGGCTATTCCTTAAAATACTTTGCTAAAGTTTTCCTTTAGTTGTTCCATGTAGATCACGCTTTCCAAACCTCTCATACCTGTTGCTATCCACGCAGTTCTCGCTCTTATTCTCCCATTTACCTCTTTTTTAAAATTTTTTTTCTTTTTCCCAAATTAGGTCATTAAAACACGGATGCAACACTATCGCTGATGACCATGGCAATGATTACTCAGGAGTTATTGTTTCAAATACTTCTGAGGACAAGGTTCCTTGTCGGCCACAATATGCCAATATTGGCTACAGTTTAGCCTCCAATCCCCTCTGATTCCCAGATCTTCCTCTATGCTTCGGCTCACTGGAACATTTCACATGTTTATGCATCAGGTTTAAGCATTACTTTTACATTACGCTGCATTTCTCACCTGAGTTCCTTGAGTTCCTGCAGAAAGCCAAGCATGAAGCGGGGATGAAATTCCAAATAGTCAAGATTCCAGGTGTGACCAGTAGCAGTGGCTGTCTCCAAGCAGCAACTCTGCTCTTCTTCAGGGTGCACACCACGGGCCAAAGGTTTTGCTGAGCCAAGGCTGCAAGAATGGCAGAGAAAAGGCTACCTCGCTCCCTAATCCTTCATCCAAGGCTCCTTTGTAGTGGAAACCAAGGGATAGAGACCACTGAGAAAAAGGAGATGCTGTCCTGCAGGAAGTGAGGTGCTCCATGGGCCCCCATTTTAGGCATTATCAGCCAGGTTCCCCATTAATGGTACCAGCATAATGCAAAGGTTAGGAGGTAAAGTACCGAAACCCACCAATTTCTTGAAGCCTTTGTTCAGGCACCTCTTGGCCAGAACACTGTTCTCTGCTCTCAGTGCCCAGCCTCTGATGGAGAGAATTATACCTTATTTCCAAATCATTAATGCAGGATAGCGGGATTTATCCTGTACAGACTTATCCTGACATAAATCTTTGCCTCTGAATGCAATAAAAGCTCTCTGTGATGACTTTTCACCAAGCAAACTTCTGCCACTAGTCTTTCAGAATTTCAAACCTCCTTTCCTGCACCCTGCCTCGACAAGAGGGAATGGAGGAGAACAGAATTGCTTTTGCTGCGGGCAAACTGGCTTTGTATTTTGGCTTTGGGTTTCTTCACAAAATTTTTTTTAAAAGTTAAGTTTTCATGTAAATGCTTCTAGGTTTGGAGGCAGCAACTTACAGTGGCAGCCTGAGGCAGGTCAGCTGCAAGGAAAATGTTTCCTCTAATTGAACCCCACACTGACTGCTGTATTGAGAAGCATGACACAGACACAAGAGGCCACTGAATCCAGCAAAGATGCTGCCTGTGTTCTGGCAGGTTTCACTAAACTCAGGGAGCAAGTTGTGCTGCTTCCTCTGCAGAGAGAAGCGCAGCACACGTCCCTGCCTGGCAGGCTGTGAAGTGAAACCCTTATCTTCAAAAGTACAGATTCTCCTGGGAGTCAGATGTGGAAAATCCCTCCATCAAACCAATCCCTGTGAGTTTCCAAGGAGTCCCAGACCTCGCTGGTCTGTCAGAAATGATGCTTGGCTATTGCTAAGGGTTTTCTAGAAGGATGCAGACAGCCAGCTGTATGACTGGCAGCAGTCATTGAACCACCACAAAATGTTGCCTTTTCTCATGGAGTTAATTTGTATGAATATTGTCAGTGCTGCTCTCTTCCAAAAGCTCAGTTTGCAACAGTGTCTCAGTCTGAGCCTAAAAAAAAAGGAAAACAGAACACATAAATGTGTATCATGTGAAGAACTAACCCATCACATGAAGCCTCCCTCCACGACAAGCTGTCTGAAACATACTGCCACAATATACACGATGAAAACTGTGGGAAACTGGGACTCAGGGAAGTGCTTATTTAGTTTACAAAGTTGGAAACTTTGTCTTTATTCAGCTGAGGTTTTATACAGGCTAATGTACCCTCAGCTCCAGACACAAACTTACACATAGTCCCTTGTATAAATTTCTACAAGCTCCAATTACCATATACCAAATAATATAACCAAATAACCAGCAAATAATAACCAAATTACATACATATATGTATATGTAACCAAATAACCAAAGCAAATTTTTCACAGAGTACAGCTACTGTGTGCTGTACTAGATTCTTACAATCAAGAAATGCCAGATCCACAAAGCCAGAAAGGAAAATCATCTTCATAAAATGTTAGTTCACAAACTTAGGTAAAAAGAAGAATGGAAAATTGTTGCCATAAATGACAACAGTGTTCAGTTGAGGGATACAGACAAGCAGCGGAGGAAGTTGCCAGCAAATTCTAATTAAAAGCACATTTTGACCCGAACAAGCAGATAAAAATATATTACTTTCTAAGAGAAAATAAGCTTTCTGTTCTCCTATACCTTTTACCAGCAAGTGTTGGATTTAGCAATAAACATATGTATGTTCAGACCCCCACGCTATTAAGAACATTACCAAAACATTTATAATGTCATTTATAATATCGTATTATTACTTTATTGTATATTATAATATCACATGACTCCCCTAAAACTTCCTACCTGTCCCATTATGCTTTACAGGAATCCACAAAGTTACAACTTAAAGGCTCAAAATCTACCATCACTGCTTTCTGAATCTCCTCGTAGCAGCTACACTGACAAAACCAAACACAGCACTGCCCCACAGTCCAAAGGCACAACTCAGGCCTCTCTCATTTAATTTGTCCCTGAGGTCCCCCTAGAAAAGCAACAATACTGACTGAGAAACTTGAAATTCATATACAGAGACCACCAAAATCACTGCCTCCCCCTGAAATCAATGTTTCCCTTTGATTTGCAAGAAAGCAGGCCTTCCAACCACAGCCTGTACATTCATATGGAAAAACCTCTTAGAATTTCATTAGAAAGAATAAAGTAATAAGTCCTTTGAAATTTGTTATGAAGTAACCCTTAGGAATAGATTATTTACTAGAATTCTAAAATAATTGCTGAAAAAATACACAGAATTAAAAAGGAAGCATCTGTTCCAAATAACTTTTTAATTGTCATATAGAATTGGAGAAGCAGAATATCTTTTTCTGTTCATTTTTATAGGCTGGTACATTATTTATGCGGAAAGGTTATCATTTTCCATTAAATGCCACAGCACTTTTAAATACAGGGATCTTATTCTTTTCTCTCCAATCATGTTTTATTTGAGGAGGGGAAAGTGTTCTGCAGCCAAGTCTTATTATTTGCTTTGGACAGTCAGTTTTGCAGCTGAGCCCATAAGGTTTCTCCATGTAATTATAAAGCATGTCTGACTCTTTCCGTGGTGGGTGGACAATTACAGATGTCAAAACTTTTCTTCCAAATAATAACAAAACTGCATGGATAGCAAACCTGCTATATGAACCTCCAAATTAAATACCCAACATCATATCAATTCCTCATCTGAAATACCCTGCTGGGCAACATACATGGAAATTACCATGTTTGAAAGAACGAGCTGTTCAGTAGGGTAAATATTAACACTATCTGTCATGAAAATCTTGCTTCAGCGTAAGTTTTAGGTCAGGAAAGAATAAACAATGACAGAAGAAAACCTTGCAGTTGAATACACTAATGCTAGTTAAAGAAAGTAAAAAGTGAAAACTCCTTCAAAGACCTTTTGCTTTTTAGATATTTGTGAACTACCTGAACCAGATTCCGTGCCAGCCATTTATTCAAAAGCATTATCTTAAGTATCACTAAAAAAACATCAACCTCAGTCAAAGTATAATTTTTACTTCAATCACCTCATGTACCTACGTTAGTCTCGAATCCTGTTCCCTACTTTCTGTGGTTTTATTACCACGTACACTTACTTTGTGTCCATTTTTGCATAGTGACGGTAGTTCCTTCTGCTGCATATAGAGCAAAACTGGTGATTGCTGTAAAAAAGTACATTTCAAACATGCACTCACCAAACTAAAGGCTCCCAATAAACTAAATTGCTCATGAGGTCGCTTGCCTGATGTCCTCCCCAGTAACTTGCAGTCAGCTCTTCCAAAATTTAATCTTTCTATTAGAGCAATAATAGTTCTGTAAACAAAGAGCATTTTATGATTGTTTCTGTATGTATCAAGATGTGTTTGGCACTGCAGTCTGCAAGAGAGAATTTCCTGTTTACGAGCTCATATTCTGTCCTGAATTTGAATGCATACTTGAGCAAAACCCTTGCACACGACTCCTCGCCTTATTTCAGATGAGAAAGTATTTTGATGAGCATTTTTGCTTTAAGTTAGCCATAATTATTGCAACAGTTTGACCTCTTCTTTTCTTAAAAAAATTAGAAACTGCAGAAAAAGTATTGACGAATTAATAACAAAATATGGATATTACAACATAATATATGAATATAAACAACTTTATAGATCTGAGAAGTCCTGTTTGGTTCAATGAGGCAACTCTACCACATAGTTGGCCTTGTGTAAATGCAGTAAAGCCAAAGCCTTTGTTTGTCAGATTTTTCTCAACAGCTGTTAAGCATCATTCGCATAAGTCTGACTTTTTGTTTTATTTTTAATAATCTATACATTATTTTAGACAAAAAACTCATGGAATTATGCAGAGACATTAATTTACCCTATTTTGTCATTTCAAGATATCAAACAGTCTTTTTTTTTTCCTTACCTTTTGTTTCCCATATCCTCATGGAAGAACATGGATTAGTTGTGTTCTCACTACACAACCATATAGGTTCAAAATTAAAATGTGTTACATTTGTGAACCTGAGTGCTTGTTCTGTGAAGGAAAGATGCCAAAGTCACCAGAATAGAAATGAAGGTGAAATAAAGAAATACACAACGAGGAGTATGATTGTGTCATCCACGTACCTCTTAAAACACTGACGTGGAGCTGTTCCCGAGAGCCTTGGGAGAGCTCAGTCCCCACATCATCAATGTCCAGGCTGCTGGGTTAAGATTGCCCAAATTCCTGGCTTATATGCCTGAAATTTGCTGTCTCCAACTTAATTATTTCTGACTTACAGTGGAATAAAGGGTTTATCATGAGGTTTAAAACAACACTCGGAGGTAACCAGCCTCAAGGCCGTTGCATAACCCTCAGTCCCTGGTAACCCCTTCCAGCATCGTGCTAGAATCTAAAAGTGCTGCACACATTATTCAGCTCCAAAGTCAGCACTTTCAGACAAATGTTGTGTTTGCTTACATGGACATTATGCAATAGCTACCAGGTACAGAGCCTATTATTTTGCCCATTCTTCAGTTATAGTCTTAGAGACCTGTTTCATAAAACTGTTAAAAATGACAGTGGCATTTGCCAAATGATGGTAACCTCTACTTAATATTCATATTCTAAAGGATATGAAAGCCTCAGATGTATTGCAGAAAACAACCACTAAATTAAAGGCTCAACTGAGTTATCCTCTGCAAGAAATGGAGCTTTGGACAGACTTTCAATAGTACTTCCTATAATGGTCCTTTACCTAGAAAAAAAACCCAGTTATTGTCTGTGCAAAATAATAAATCTGCTGGGGTGAGGCTGCATAAAGAACAGTAAAACCAATCACAGCACAGCAAGGCAGAACCACTCGGATCTAATTGAACCTGATTGACTTGATTTGTTTCTTCACTCCTATGACTGAACCTGAGGTTTGCTGTCCTCTTGATTATAAAATACTCAGTCACAAGACAGCTATTGCCAGTAGGTTTGAACTTGCTCCACAGGACCCATAACTCCACCAAGAAACACCTACAGATTTGAATATTGAAATCTGATGAAAATCCGTGTAACGACATAGCTCTGGACAGGACCACTTGCTCAATACTTAGGGAGTATAATCCCTAATAATTTAGATTAATTATTCAACAATGATGGATCTCCATTAGTTCATCCACATCTCATCCTTATGTACCCTTACATGGGGTGTGCTGGGAGCAATCTGCTGTGGGAAGCACAGTTTAAATACCACAGGGAGGAAAGCAGAGCCACAGCCTGGGAATGGCAGGCAGAGCAAGCCAAATTAATATATTTTAAAACGCACACATGTTCGGCAATCAGATTGCACATTAACATTTTCAGGTGCAATTTCTTTTGCTCTGCAAATACCTTGGTAACTAGCGTGAAACCTCATGAGCATCTCAGCTCGGGAAGCAGAGCTGTGAGAACTGAGCTAACCCTCTGCTAATGTGCTGAGAAGCACAGCAAAAAGGGGAGCCTTTGGCTGTTGCTCTCTGCCACGTTAATTGCACCAACACAAATTGAGGATCTTCACCATTTCTCTGCTGTCTCTTGCACAGCTACAGACCGTCGATGTCTGACAACAGCCGTGGTCTTCGCTGAGCCAACCAGGTCAAAACCTAGCTTCCATTAAATCAATCAGGATTTAGAAAATAGAAAGGAAACTGTCACTCCTGAAAGCGTTGATCTAATAGATACGCTTAATTTGTAAATTTATAAAGCCACGTGTCTAGTCAAGAGGATAAAGCTCCTTGCAAAACATAGCTGTAACAACTGCTTTGCTTTAGCTTGTTAAGCTGTGCTTTCATGCAAGAATGTAATTGTCAGGCACTTACCATGGGGGGGGACCCAAGTCGTTTTCTTTCACATCTGCCACCACCCAGGAGAAGGATCTAACTACCAGAGTGTAGAAAGCGCATTCTTTGGCCTTTATGTTTGATCACTGCTGTGTTTTCCTGTAAAATATAAAGCTCACTGATACAGGGGAAAAAAGCATGCAAGAGACCATGCTTCTAAAGTCTAGTAGTAGTATCACTTATTAAGAAAGGGACAGCCTTGGTTCCAGTTCCAAAACTATGCTTGTAATCCCCATCATTGCATAAAACATATGAGCACTACCTCACACGTTCCATCCCTTTTCCTTTAAAAGAAAGCAATGATTTCTGTTCTGTTCTTTGCAAGAACAGATGTTTTCAGAAATACTCGGTGAATATGCACCCACACAAGTCACAGGGCTTCCTCCTGAGCAAGGTGCCTAAATCTCAGAGGGTTATTAGAACTGGACACAAGCTTCTATATTTTTGTCTCGTGCACCTTTAAGTATCTTGAAGCATGTCCTCACTCAACACGTTCCCTTTCTGAGACACCTTCACTGCGCATCCCTCCTAGGCCACCAAGGCACTCAACATTTGGATTCAGGATTCCCATTTGCAACCAAGATGCTCAAAGGTTACAATCCTCACTGCTACAGCAGATCTCTGCTACCTAAGAAAAAAGACTAGAATATAAAACATTTTTAGCAGCCAGGCTCTGGAAACCTGCTTTCCTCTAGACTTGCATCTTCTGTCTTTTTCTCCTGTCTCTTGGTCCCTACAGCTTCCCTCCTCTTCCAGTCAGTCCTCCCAGAGTTTTATCAGATGGGCAAGCAGCAGTTGCTCATCATTGCAGTGTGCTGATGAGTTGGGCAGACAGATATCTTACGACTGCTTCCACCATGACAAGCCAGGATTTCCTGGTGAAAGAATATGTTTGGAGTCCTCGTCCTCATCAGATACTGCTCTTTTTGTCATGCGTGCAGCAATTTAAAACTTCCAAACCATGAACTCTTGCCAAATGTAACTGAATTCACCAGCAGATTCTGAAGGTTTTGGGCAATGACAAATATAAACATAGACAAAGATTTTGACTTCTAGAGAATAAGGCCCAATATTTAATGAGGAGATCAGGCTGGGGCAGAGAAAGAGAGGAATATGAACTAACAAATAGCCGGACTTTTCTAAAGATGAGATTCACCCAGTGCTTACAGCATAACCCTTTTAAGCACATGCTCAAGAAACCACCAACTCAACAGCCAGGTGTCTACAAACAGAGATTGTCTCCGTGAGCAAACAGCACCAGGCAAGGGGCCCAAGGCCTCACTTATCCAGGCTACTAAAATCTCAGCAGTGACACCACTTTGGGCTGAGCACTCTGCAGGACAGCGCTGTGAGGACAGGTGCGAGCCTGAGCAAGGAGCACTTTCCCAGGGGTGCTTTGGATGCAGTCCCTCTCTTCTGGGAGGGTGACTTTGCTGGAATGATGCAAACCAGGCTGGGCCAGTTGGCTTCAGGAGTAGAAAACAAATCCCGTGGAAGTGGCCAGAGAAACTGGACGACATCATGTGTTAATGTTGGCCCAGCTTATCGTACACGAAGGGTGGATGGATGAGCAGGGGGAGTGCAGCTCTGTACACCACTGGAGCCTTTTGACTCTTCCCAAACCTGCAGCTCTGAGCCTGCATTGCTGTGAGGACAGACAGCATTCACCGTTCCAGGAACTCGGTGTTCCCAGACCCTGAACTGATGTGCTCACGGTGAAACATGCATTCAGACTATCCCTCGTAGACAATGATCTAATGTTTTTCCATAATACAGGGACCGCTAAATCCTCTTTTCTTTTTCAATCCTTCTGTGAAAAAGTGAAATACAAAAACTTGAAGAACAGGGCCCCATAAAGAGCATTTTCTGCTGCCCATAGTAGCTAAATCAGTGCTCAGTGACTTCAGTCACAAACCAGAAGACAGGAGTAGTAACAGGAGTTACTCGGGGATCCTTAGCCCTGGACTTGAACCTTTTTCTTCCACGTTTTACTGGCTGCACTGTTGGCAAAACATAGATACAGAAACACACATGCCCCCAAATATTTCCAAAAATATCAACGTACATATATAGACATCTATTAATATATTTACACAGTAGGTATACTTGTATCTACCCAATTTCTTAAACATATGCTGAGTATAAATATCTAACTACACATGTGAGTATTTATTTAGGTTTGTTTAGACATGTGCTCATATGCACACACACAATAAAATAAAATGTATTAAATACTCTTTGGAGAGCAGTTCATGACATACACCCTGAAAAATTTTGGTAAAGGTGTACTTAAGGACGAAACTGGAAGAGTGATCTGCTAGAAAGGTGCCCACGACTGCTGTCCTGGTCTCGTGTTCCCTGTGCAAGAGAGGGAAATGCACATATGTAGGAGCACACACAAAAACTCCCACAAAAGCCAGTATGAGCTTTGATACAGAAGCAGCACTTTATAAGCATTTCAGCAAAAACAGAGCAGGTTTTGGGTCATTTTCATGAGTTACAGAATAACCGCTCTAGGTAACATGTAGAATTCTATCCTAATTCTTCCTGATTTTTTTAAATATAAATTTTCATAGACCTAAAAGTAGAACACAGAGTCAGGTAACCACCTTCTCCAGCCCTCGGTCACATATTCAGAATTTAAAAGAATTTAAAAGAATGCACCTTTATTTCAAGACTTTCCTGCTTTGTTCAACAATATCCATTTTTAAAAGCTGACCTTTTCGTTAGGCTTCAAGCTCCTACTCTCAATATATTTCACATTTTATGCAGATGAATTCAGGAGTATATTGCTTTTCTGGAAGTTTTAATTTCTTAATTCTCTCTACCCTCATACCAGGTTAGAATTGGAACTACTTCCCTTCCCTTTGATCACATAACTTTTTGCACCCTGTCGCACACTTGTTATAGGGACACTGAAACCAATTCCCTTCAGGTGAAAGCCTAGCTTAAAAATTTGGGTCCACTGCCATAAAGTCTGTTCTCTTCATATGCCCTGGACTCCAACTGTCTTACTCAATAGCAGTGTTGGTATCAAAAACCTTAACGTTAATGCCAGTGAGAGCATTAACCATTAGTTAACCATTAATTAGTTAACCATTAAGATAAATACCTCTTGCTTCATTGTTACCGAGCCCACCATGCAGCTATTTTATTAGCAAGATTTTTAATTCTCAGTTACATACAGTTCTATTGACTATTAGCCTAAAAGGCAGCACCTTTCCAAATGTCCTCTCGTTTAATTATCAATGACTGATAACAGCAGAGAACCTTCCCGACAACTTCTTTCCCACAAAATGCAGCCCAGACACTTTATCAATAAACTCTTCAGTCACTGGTGACAATGTCTGCAAGACAGATAAAACCTCCTGTTTTCTTTAAGTCTGTGTTTACTAACTTTTGAAATATGCCCTTACTGCTCCTTTTCAGCCCGAACAAGGCAATAAGCTAAACAGCAAAGTTCCTCAGGAAATTAAGCAATTAAAAAGTATGGCAATGTGATCACGCATATGTAAGGTGTGGGGAAAAAATAAATGGTGTTGTATTTCTCTTTAAAAATAAATAAATAAAGGACATAGAACCTGTCAAAGACTGAAGTGTTGTAATTTACGGCTTAAAGATTTTCATGAAGGACTTTTGGTATTATAGCACAACTATATTGCAAAAGCTGCAGAGAAAGACCACCGCACCCTAAATGGGGCCCTGAACTACACTGCTCACTGCCCCTTGATGAAGATAAGATAAATTAACAACTCAGGGCTGGGGAGAAAGATCCATTCACAGAGCACAAGCTTGGCACCTTCTTCAGGGTGGAGACCACAGCCCCAGGGCTATCAGCTGGCAGGTGGCACTGACCCTCACACCAAAGGGTGCGGCGGAGAGCAGTTTTGGGTGTTTCGGGTGCAGGACAAGCCTGCAGACAGAGGCAGTGAATGCTCAACCTCCACGGAGCAGACAGGCTCAGCTGAGGGGCCCTGCACCCCGGGAAAAGCTTACCCACAGCAGAAGGGGATGTCATGGCCCACCAAAGGTCCCCCAAAGGGTCCCCAGACCCTGCACCAGAGATGGTGCAAGGGACACTGTCACACCCAGCCTCAGCAGGCACCTGGGCGTTTCCCACCTTGTATTAATCCACAGGATTCTGTACTCTTTGGCATGGTGGCACGGCAGTGGGGGACCCTCACCACCCAGAAAATGGGATGGAGGGGAGCCACGAGACATCTTTGGGACCCCCAGAATGGTGATGTGTTTCCATCTAACCCCTGTCACTCTCTCCCTCTCCCGCCAGCACCCCACAAACACATCTTTTTCTATTTCTTTCTTTCTTATCTTTTTCTTTCTCTGTGCCTCTTTTGCTATTAAATAAAATATATCAATTTTCTGGCACCAACATCTAAGCTTGTTTGGTTTTAATCATATTATTTGGGTATATTTTGAATCTTTTGGGGTTTGTTCTGCTTTATTTGCAGTTTATTTATTAGTTTCCTCTGCTCTTCTGTGTTCAAACCGGACCACAACAAAACCTCACAACCATTTTGAAATAAACCTGATGATAGCTGAGTCTATGGAATTTTGTTTTCTGACAAGCAGAGCACTTTTATTCGAGTACTTTTGAATCAGAAATTTGTAAAGCTGGGGAAAAGCAGCTGGGCATTTCAGAAAGGGAAGGAGAAGGCTCATAAATTAACCAGTTGGCACAGTCCTAACTATAGTATCACGAACAGTGCTGTTATAATATTATTGCTGTAGGTTAATGTGATCCTTTATACAGCCTTTTTTTCTTCCACAGTAGCCTACTTTCACAAAGTAAAATGGTTTAATTTGAATTGCAAATCCCAACACATACATAGTTTGATTCTTTTGGAGCAGGATGAGTGACAGTGGTATATTAGAGTT
The DNA here is from genome assembly GCA_013397895.1 of Origma solitaria. Taxonomy (NCBI): domain Eukaryota; kingdom Metazoa; phylum Chordata; class Aves; order Passeriformes; family Acanthizidae; genus Origma; species Origma solitaria. The sequence goes on from VZRL01002262.1 coordinate 552,710, forward strand.
AACAAACCTTACCCACGTTTAAATACATTTCTGGTATTGAAAGCTAACAGAGCTGAAATCTGAATGGGTAAAGGCTCTGCTCTGGCATTCACTCCTTTATTGAAGCCTTGAAAGGACCGTATGGAGGGAACCTGATAGAAATTTCGTGTTGCTGCTAAATAGAGCTCATTCCAAGGAAGAAAAATAAAAGGTTAGGTCTGTCGTCTTTTATAACATTTCATTCCTGGGGGCCACTGCTTTCAAAACTGAAACTAGGGGCTGAGCAGCCTTTTGGATTCAACTGGTTCCTCAGCTTAATGGACTACAGGCCTTGCAAAATTGCTGAATCCAATCTTTTGTAAGATCCCGTGCTTCCTGTACAGAAATCCATTAGCGCATGTGGCAGCAACAGAAGATTTAATAAATAAATAAATAAATAAATGGAAGCTTCAGGAAAATGTGCAGTGGGAAGTAGATAAGAATCTCCTTCCAACAGTCCTGCCCACTTGGGAAGCTGTTTTTAGGTCCAGTACAGAAGCTTAACCTGCACACTCCCGTTAGCAACAAGTAAAGGCATACCATAGGTGTGCAGGCACAGAGCAGCCAAACAACACAAAACTGACAGAACGATGTCAGGCTGAATTAATTCCCTAAACTTAACTCCTTTTTAAAGAAAATGTTGGACCCCAAAGGGATATACAAGCATATTGTTGTAGGAGGGAGAAATCAAATTTATAACAGGAGAAAGGGGACCAAGCCAAAGCTGTGCTTAGGTGCTCTGTATCAGAAATACCTGTCCAAGCCAGAATGGAAGGCAGAATTTTTGAGTATCACCCTCAGTGTGCTTCCAACATTTAAGGAAAAAATTAGCAGTAAGAAAATTGCACAAAAAATACAAATGTTTTTCTTCTAACCGAGCTACCCATCTGTTTAGAGCATCAAGAAGCAGAGCACTCACACCATGGGCACAGACTCTAACGCAATGTGTCCCAACAAAGACGTTTCATGTTTTCGTAGTTAATCTTCCATTCAGCCATTGTACTTTGATGTGCTCTGAAAGCAGAAGAAATTTACTCATCCGCCCTTCAGGCTGCAGCAGCTGTGACACTGCAGAGCAAGACAAAGGGACTGCTCTGTGGCCAGGGGATGGCAGAGACCTGCCTCCATTTGGAGCTGATAACTCATTCTGCCATTTAGAGCTGCAGTGTTCAACAAACAACAGATTTGCACCAAAAAAGGGAAGTTATTCAAGTGAGAGACCTATAAAATGAATGAGTTGCATACAAGAGCAGGCATTAATTTAAATATTCCTCAACATCAGCTCAGTTGAAGAGTATCTGATCCCATGATGTTCTGATACTCATTTGAATAGCTTTCAAGTCTTGATCATAAACAAATAAATATTTTCTACTCCCTCCTATTCCTGTAAGACTAATACCTGTAAAATTCTTTGAATTTAACTCCTCCCCATCCATGTGATCTTAGATGCTGACTGCAAACATAGAAACTAACATTTTTAATGTGCTGGTCCGCTGCCAAAATGAGCCAGAAGACATCCTCAATAACAATAGCATGTTATTAACTGGGCCGTCCTGCATTTATTTTACCAGTTACTGCAGTAATCATTAACTTGAAGACCAAGAAAGCATCAACTTTAGATGCTTGAGGAATAAATTTCTAACATAAGGTGAAGGCATATACTCAGTTATGGCTGGACATTCATGTGGTTTTTTACTGATGGCTTTCTAGCCTGAAATAGAGCAGCGGCTTTGACTCCTTCATCAACCTTAGAACCAGACAGAAAGCCAAGAAAAATTTACCTAGGTTGCTACTGCAACTGCTGCATAGACAATGGGTTTTTCACACATCACTTCTTTTCGGCATTGTCTTCATCTTTGTATTTCAGGGGTTTCCAAGAGATGAATGACAGATGTAGCAAGTAGTTTTAGCTGCCAAAACAAACGTTGGTCACTTCACTCATTGTCCAAAGCCTTTGACTAAACAGATTCAGGATGTGAAGAATGCAAGGATAAATTCCATGCTACGTAACGTGTTGTGGGTTTTTCAATATCTGAAAAAAAAGAGAGTCTGAATGTGAAAATTACTTTTAAAAAACTGATATTAAAGCTGTCTCTTTGGCAGCACAGATTGGAGAAGTTAGAGACAGAAAACACCTTACAAGAAATCCACATGTTTGCTCATGAAGATCATACTTTCCAACACACTTAGCCTGAAATATACTATTGCTTCATATTTATGGTTTTGGAAAAATTTCAGTGATCATCAAGGGAAGATCTGTAATCAATATATTAGATCACACTTTTTCTTTCAGTTTCCCTGACCTTTCCCTGTTTCATTATTCAATTCTTTTCGTACATATCCCAAACACAAATGCTTTCATTTTACTAGTTACTATTTAAGCTTGAACACAAATGGATGCAGTTAAGCAAACAAGCTTTATGAGACCACCCATAAAGCTAGTATTTTTAAATTTATACGTTTCAGAAAAAAAGTCAACATTCATAAATATTCCATCAGTGATGATTGTGCATGGGTTTGGAATTTGATGGTCAAATTCAAGGACTGGGAAAAAGAATGAAAGTAGCTAATAATAGAAAAATAATTTATTTTCCTATAGTCATTTATTTACCTACTAGGGACATGTTTAAAGGAGAAAATACCACCTTCCAGTTTATCTGATTACTTTCCACTTGTACTGCTTTTTGCCTCCCTTTTGCCTCCTAAACAGGCAAAAGTTCTTTGTCAGGAAACACAAAAAGCAGAGTTATTTTTTGCAGTTTATCAGACAATGTTTTATACAATTATGATAATTCATGATGTTCTTTTAGGATTGAATACTGATAGTGGTAGGGTAGTAACAGAACCAGTCAATATAATGAAAGAATTGTCAGTGGGATTTCCACACTGGAAGGGTTTCCAAACAACAAGAAAAATGCCCAGCCCATTACTCTCATTTGTCTTATTACCTGCCAACAAAATGGCAATAAAATCTGAAAACCTCAGGTTTTGAAGGCATGTTGTAAACATTGCTTCCATCGTTCAAGCCAGAACCCTGGAAGTTTTTTTTCTGTGATGTTTTACATAATAAAAATAAGTTTAAAAAAAATATTGAGGGAAATCAGAGACTGTTAACAACACTTCTTCAAAGTATTGAACAGCAGGCCTCTCATTTTGGCTCCTCTCTAATTCCTAGGCTGACAAGTGAATCTGGTGAATTAATGTTGGAGATTTGAACAATAAACACTCTGGGCCTTTTCTATTGCTTCAGTGATGCACAGCCTAATTAGATGGTTAACTAGGCATATGGCTACTTTGCATCATTGTAGAAGCAGAAAGCATCTGATGTGCACACTGCTTCTAGAAATTTAAAAGTGCTGTAATTGTCAGAACTTAATCTTCCTAGATGCCCATAACAAATGGCTGGGGTTGTAGAAACATGGAGAACATTACAGGATTTTCTTTATTTTTTGTAAATATCAACGGTATAAGCAGAAAACTTTACATAGAGTGATTATTTTTTATTGCAGAATCATAAACAGGTCAGTCTCCAGCAGCAGGAATATACTGAGTGAAAACCAACTACTTTAGATCAGTACTTGGCTTAGTTAACAACTAAGTTAATTATCACGTTTTGAAAGCAAATTCCAACTTTAAAAATTGGTGGCAACCATTGCAAATAATGCTGCGATCGCATCAAATGCAAAAATAAATGAACAAAGACTGAAAGCTCAAGAAAAAAATTTTAGGGTTCAACAATGTCCATTGTACGTTGAAAAACAACATTTGTTTTTCAATATTGAGATTTCCATAAACTAATCACCAAGAGAGTAGCAAACCAGAGCAGTTCTTTAAGAACACATGGTTGATCCTTTTTATCATTTGGAGCTGTAATCTAAAGGATCATGATCTTCTCTAATGTATTCATTATTTAAATTTATTCATCAATTAGGTTTTATGAAAGTTACTTGGTTTACTGGCAATTTACAATCAAATGTTAGTGAACATTAAATATACAGAACTAAAGCTCTTTTTGAATACTGAATTTGTATGTTTTGCTTCTGGTTTGTTTTTCTCTGAAGAAAGATTATATTCAAAATTGCATTTTCCATTCTGATTCCCTTGACTATGGACTTGAAATCCAAATTGGTTGCTAATTTGTGCAGCTTCTTTTCAATCAGCCTTCTCAGTGAATGTTCCAGCACTTGTGTTTGTTTGCTAAGAAAGTCACAGGAATCAAAACAAAAGGAGAATATGAAGAAGTATCCTAAAATCTGAATGCCTACGTATCAGAAATTGTCTTGTCACAAGGAGGATTTTTAACAATTTGGAAACCACGGGTCTATCCAGAGAGCTGGAAAGGCACATCAATATGTGTCTAGCTGTTGGTTCTTGTGGAAGGGTCTGGATTCCACATTTTAAACATGGACTCTAAAATTCCATCCAACTTCTGATCCTTTCTTGTTAACTTTTACTATTTTAATAAGGAAAATCAGGCTGGTATCATTTAGCTACCTGTATGAGTGCTTCGAACGGAATTTTCTCTATGCGTAAGAATGCACTGAGAATTGGACAGGCTTCACACAGTGCTCGTTTCTGCCAGCTCAGCATGATTACACAACTTGGATTATCCATGATCTCGCTCATGAGGCAAGGAAGAGGCTGGCTGTGAAGTCCCACGCAGTATTTTAATGTCATAGCTGAGTATTTTGAGCAATTTGCTATATTCCACTTAACCTCGGCATGCGTCACTTTTCAGAACTGATGCATATTCCAAAGCAGAGCAGAAGATTCAAATACATACATTGTCCCAAGTTTTTTCATCCCAAACGGATTTCGTTCATCTCAGTACACATTTTTCCTAAATCTGTGTTATTTTTATAAGGCATGGAACACTTTTTTCTCCCCTGTCATTTGAAAACTAAAATAACCTGCATCCTCTTCCTTCACCAAGCTTTATAAAGTTAGGATATCCTTCAAGCACTGCTATTAAAAATATATCCAACTCAGCTATTTGGGTTGCCTGGTCCTTATATTCTTAATCAAATTTCTGAGTCTCTCTACTTCCTTTAACATCCTGTACTAAAGAGCACACTTCAAAAGATAAACTGGATTATTACCACAGCCACCAACTTTCTGTGTACTGTAGCTGTCATTCTTAGAGTATTACAGACACCACAGAAGTATTTGTGATCTCAGGAGGGTTGGGCTAGCCTAAGGCAAAAAAAAAAAAAAGTGTCCAAAAGTAAAATAAAGGCGATTGCAAATTACTTCTTTTAAATGCTTGAAATTAAATCAGTCAATATCAGGAGACAGCCAATGGTGGTATACATAATAATGGCAATAGGCTTTCTCTGGTTTATCAGCTGTTAATTCCAGGAAATTCAAGTTTCGAACACAAGGCTATTAGCAAGTAACACAGCCCAATAGGAGAAGATTCCTAGACTAAATTTTTGGTGCTAAAATCTCATGTATCAAAGAGGAGCCTGTAAGATCTTTTGGGCAAGGATCACAGACAAGACATCTTACAGATTCCAGTATGCTTTCTGTGCCTATTTGCTTTCTGTGACATTAGAACAAGAAATTAAAGTAATCATACAAGCAGCATCCCTCTGCAGACACCACAGAATTTGCAACTCCCTTCAGCGTCACTGCACAATGTAACCACTAATGTAAAAACATGCTTTTTTCTTTCAAAATTACACAATGAACAATTGGCTTTGGCCAATTCTTGTCTTCATTACAAAGTGGCTGCTGCCACTTCCTCTCAGTGGGAAGTGATCCATGTGAGATGAAGGCTGCAATTCACATTTTTAAAATAACATCTCTCCTCTTTAATGTGAAGCGATCCTCAATCATTTCACGCAGTTGAAAGAGGAAGTTGAAACCCATCCCAGCTTTTTATTCACTCTTCTATAACTAGCATTTACCTATTCCAGCTAACACGTCTTACGTGTACAATTCAGAACAGTCTGACAGGAATGAACAAGCTTACCTTATAAGAGAGCTGTATATAAGAGAAATGGTGCTAGCTTCCTTCCTGGAAAAGCAAAATCTGCAATGCGGAATAAGAAAAGTTTTATTTCAGTGGAAATTAAAAGAAATAACTCTTATGTGGGAAAAGAGAGGATTTGTTCCTAAATTTAAAGAGTGCAGAATGTACAGCAGAAGGCCACCCTGCACTGAAAAATAAAAAAAACCTTCAAGAACATAGGTGTTTAGTTAGAAATACCAAGTTCTAAATATCTTAGAAAGAAAAGTGCCAGCCTGAAGCAGGATTAGATTCAGGAAAAGGGCATTCTAAGCATCAGTGCAGTAAGGCACCCAGAGAAGCAGAAGTTCATCCCTGCAGCAGAAAAGAGCAGGAAAAGGTTAAGATGAGAACAAAACCAAGAGCCATAGAAGCAATTCTCCAAGGAACAACATGACCGAACATTCACAGGAACCATAGGAAGCAATTCTCGCTGTGTCACAAAAAGCACAGCCTGCTCTGTTGTCAGCTCTCACTCCCAGGACAGAGGGGCCATGGCCACCCACCCATTCTCATTCCAGCCCTACCACCACCCCAGCTATGACAAGGGACTATTTGGGGTGACAGGAAGGCCACAGATTCACTCGGGCTGGGCAAGTAAGCACACACCCAGCCACAACACTCTTCAGAGTTGAGGGTAACTTCACAAATATGAGCCGAACCAAGCTAATGGTCTCAGAGCTGAAAATCTAAGAATTAAAAACTCAAACTCTTTCATTTTCACATTTCCAAAATGAAACATTAATTTATATCCAATACATCCTTCAAAAACGTAGCCAAAAACATATTTTTTGTAAGAAACTCTCCAAACTAAAACTATCATCCTAAAACAACTGTTTCTTTCATTTCAAACTATGCACCTTTTTTCTCTTTCATGGGGTAAAAAAAAAAAGAAATTATTTTCCCTGGGTTATTTCATCTAGTTATAAAAACGGGGGGAGGCAAAAAAAAAAAAAACCAAAAAAACAAAAACAAACAAACAGCAAAAAAACCCCTTACATTGCTGAAAACCTCCTAAGAAAAGGCATACACTGTCTCCTTCCAGACATACACTAGTCCTTTGAACTTCCAACTGGACCACTTGGTCCTGGAAATACTTACTGCAATAATGGACTCAAAGTATTTAAACACTGAAGCAACAGAAGTGAAAAACTGGAAGTGGGATCTGGATTGCCTCCCATATCAATTGAAGTGCAGCCTCATTTCTCTCCATTGCAGATTATCCAGAAATTGAAATCAGAGACCTGCAGAGAACCAACTTTTGACAGGTGATGGCAGAAGGCAAAATTCTGTGTTTAGGACACTGGAAAAAATTACAAAAAATGTGTTCTCACATTTAAAAACCTCTAACTGCAGGGTATTACCATGTGCCAAAAACAATAATACAAAGTTTTAAACAACTAGGGCATGAAAAAACACTTTCTGTTTGCCAGTGCTATCTCCCTTTATCCTTTATTTAATGTGTACAACACATGAAAAATAAAAACTGTTTGAACTCATCAATGAATCATACAGGCTCAAATATATCTAATATATGTACACACATACATATTCACCCATTTCCTTACTCAGAAAACATTCTCAATATTTTACCCATTTTTAACAAATTTAAGTTTTCCTAGATTTACACATGTGGTACTATCATGCTTTCCTCAGATTCTTGAGTGGACCAAACTGCTCGAAAACCTCCTAGAAAAATACTTGCGAGGATTGAGAAATAACCTCAGGAAGCTGGACTGACACTCTTGGAATGCAAAGATCAAGGGTTTCTTTGCACTATTTTTATTATAAACAAAGAACCCACTGCAATTGCAGTGGCATCACTGGGGGAGGTAGAGGGAGGAGACGAGAAACAGTAGGAGAGCTGGAAAAAAATACAGATAATTATTTGAAAGCCCTGAGTATATTCCTCCTGTACTCCTCACATCATTATGGCAATGAATATACCCTAGGCCCTTTCACCAAGAGCTTCATCTCTGTCTGAATTAAGTCATAACATTACAAATGTTGGAGGCTGTTTAAAACATCTTCATGTGAAGTCAGATGTGAATCACTAAACATTTCCCTGTTAAAAAAAAATAACAACAGTCAAATACCAAAATACAAAGAAAAACAAAAGTAAAGAGGAAGAAATAAAATGAGCTCAGTTTTCTGACCATGTAAATCATCAGGAATTGTTTCATCTTAAACATGAAATGCCCCAGCCATTGCTAGCATGTAGAGATAAGACATTTCCACCTCCACATGACAGCTCATACAAACTGTTTCTTGTTTATATCCCTATTAGGAGTTCACAGCAGTAACCAAGATTATTTCACTTGATTTGATCCCTCCCCTGCTCTCTCTGGTTCATTTAGCAAGGCCTATACAAGGCTATTCACGTCCCTTGGGAAGACCCAAAGTTAACATTTGCGCCGACAAAAGCGGCCGCCGGATAACGCTCCGCGGAGCCCCGGCCACCGCAACGCCAGCTCGTTCACCAGGGCTCTCTCCAGGTCAACTTCGGAGGCAAAGGGCTCAAACAATTTTCCAGAGGCTTTTCCCACCTCTCCGAGTCTACCAAAGACAAAACGGGCTACAGTGACAACTAAGGTGACAACAGGGACAGTTGTTTCGCAGTACAGCATTTCTGTTGCAAATAAAAGTGAGAGAACCTGAGGAAAGTACATTTGGTTAAAACCAAAATACGTTCTCAGCAATTACTTGAAACACCTCTTTTCTGTGCCCGCAGTTGGCAAAACTAAGCAAGTATTAGGGAGAGTTGGGAAAATAATAGTATGATATTTTTTATTAAAAAAGGAAAAAATATAACCCACGTAACAAGGATGTCTTGCACACCCTTTCTGATTGAGGGCCACAGCCCATTTGGACAACAATATAAGAAACTATAACAGCTAGTTGATAAGAATTTACTCTGATCTTAAGATAAAGCAGATATGCCATAGTGTAACCAAATCAAAACCCTTCAGCCAGCAGTGCTTGAAAATTTACAAATATTTCACTAGCTGCAAAACCTATCGCTTACTGTACCCAAAACACAATAGAAATGTTGGGGAGGTACTTATTCCAATGTAACATTTTTATTGGAGTTACGGAACAGACTAATTTTTTTAGTTAAATATTACAAGAAGGAAAATATTATAACAGGCACTGAGTTTTTTAAAATTTTTTTAAGTATTCCCCATATCATAGTAACACTGCATTCTTTTCATTTAATATTACAACTTGTAACTGTTCTGAGATACAAGTCTCCTCAGTGAGTGTTAAAACACTTCGGTATTACTGTCTTAACTTCATCTGTAAAATATGAAACAAACTGGAATTGCAACACTGAACACTAAGCAACCTTCCAGAACTTTCCAGCCTTTAATTTCTGTGCCAATCAGATCTCTGCAATCATATTACACACTGAAATGGATAATACATGCCATACTTGTGAAAAAAAATTAAGGACCTGCAACTACAACCAATAAAATATTCTTTCACGTTTTTTGGATGTGGTCAAAGAACAGAGGCTTCTAGAGCAACATCCAACAATAAATGATGGAAATGGATATCTGAACTTGGTGTGATTCATTTGCACGTGTGACCTGGGAATGAAATCAAATAAGTATTCTGGAAGGAAATCAAAGATAGAATCCGTCTGAAAAATTTTAAAACAAGAGCTGGAAACAATAAATGATTCTTAATCAAGAGTAAGGCAAGTAAATACAGTAGTAGTAGAACTCAGAAGCATTTTCTCAAAGGCAGATGTGCAGACAAAGCCAGCAGTATTTTAAATGGACTATAGCTAAGGCAATTGACATCTCTGTACATAATACAGATGTTATACATCAGCAGCTGCGGCCATGTCCCAGATGGTCACTTGTGATATCTGTGACTGCTGACCTGAAAAATCACTGAACATGGAAGTTGTAGGAGTTGTTGGGTTTTTTTGCTAAGCCCTACATGCCTCTTATCTGTTCCTGTATAGTTTAGTAGTGGAAAATCAACATTTTTGACAGAGAATCAGCCAAAACAATTGACTTAATCAAGAGGCTGGTGTGCAAAGACCAGCTTTGTAAATTCAGGCTGCAACAGTGTTAAGTTCTCTTGAAAATAGGTCTCTTCTGGCTGAATAATAATGAGCACTGAATTCTAAGACTTTCTCCCTAACTAAATCTTTTTGTTACTCCTGAAAACAAAATTAGCCTTGCATTTTGTTTTAAGTAAGAAGAAAATGATGCAATCAAAGAAATTTTAAAAAGGGGGATAGAAAACATTAGACATGCAGGAGGAAAAAAAGAAAGGATTATGAATATTAATTAAAATAAATATGAGGGGGTGTCAAACCAACCACATAAGTTATCCTACTGGCTTCATTTCTTCAAAAGAACAGTCTGGGATATTCAGTTAAACTATGGATGTTGAATATTTCTTGGGGCTACAACCTGATGTCAAACTTCACCTGTCCTGTAAGTGTCAACCTCTGCCTCACTGTGCTCTGGTTTGTAGATCACATCTTTATGAAGTACATCTAGGTAGTCTCCAATAGGTGTATTCCATTACAATCTAGTTTTTGATCCTCTCTTTCCCATTCAGCATCACTGTGAGAACAAAAAGCTCACTCCTCTCAGATGAGATGTCTTCAGGAGATTTGGAAAAACCTCCGGAGGTTCAGTCGTGGCTTTGCAACTCTTCCAAGTGTGGGACCTTCTGATGAATGATTTTGGCTCTTTGCGGAAAGTGTGTTATTGCAGTTAGTACATGGCACAAGAAGGCCCAAATTCTATTTTTATTTCTAAAATTAAGTTGCAATAACTCCTTAGGAAAAGTGAGGGTCATTTTTAAAAAATACTACCTCCAATATCATCTATATATAGATGCAAGCCAGACTATTTGAAGCAAACAGAACACATTTCAACACTGAAATAAAGGTCAGATTTCCAGAAATTATCTGCAGCTGGAAGCTCTCACCACCCTCAACACACTAAGCTCTTGGAAATTCAGCAATATATACAGACACCTAAACAAGAGCTGAGTTGTTCTGAAATCTCATCCCAGTTGTGAATACTAACATCTCCTGAATATCCACTCACTGGGTTCTGAAAATCTGACTGCCTACAGCTCCCACTGACTGTGAATCCCTGCCTTTGGAAAAAACCAAAGCCACAGTCACCTGATAGGCGGTTACTGTGGTTCCAAACCCAAAAAATTCACTTTTGCTTTTTTAATTTGAAAATATTCATATTTGCTCCAGCCAGATATGATTTAATTCATTATCATTTTTCAAGGACCCAATGCTGCAAGGTAGAAATTACAAGGATGTACTAAAACTCACTAATGACACCCTCTGAAAATGAGCCAACCTTTCAGGGCTCCAGAAGCATCCATTTAGATTAAATAGTTTTGTTAGTGGAAATTTCACTACATTCTAGGAAAATGAGGGAAGAGAAGAGCCTTCTGCTGGGAACTTTCAGCTGGGTATGATTATGAATCCTTTTATACACACCATAAGTATTTCATGATTTTGAAACCATCTATTTTTTCAATTAAGACGTTAATTTAAAAAAAAATAAGCAATGGATCACACGGGGTTGATCTTAAAAAGTCAACATCAACCTCAATTCCGTGTTGACGCTTTATGGCTTATTTTCCAAACGCTTAATTTCCAACCCTCATGGAATTAATATTTTCTTCAACTGTCAGCGCACCATAATGATCATAGTACAAAACAAGGATTTTTCTCTTCACTTACATATCATGAGGTTGCCATTAATTTAGCCTGTGCTAAAATAACCCCAAAACTGAAAAGGACGTTTCCCATCCATGCTCCTACTTCTATATTCCAGCCATACAATGACTACCGTGAGAGATTTGCAATACTGGATTTTGAAAGCATAGTAAAAGTGGTAAAGTTTGAAAAATATCACTTTCATTTTTAAACATAATAAAAGGTAAGAGCCTTACAGTTTTACATCTGAATGCACTACTTCAATCTCCTCACAGAGCTTTACGACCAAAATTATGTTTATTTTTATTGCTCAGGAGAGGAAAAACTTCAAATGCAACACTAAAAAACTAACATAGTAAAGAATTTTAGCCTATTTTTTTCACTAAAGAAATGCTAAAGACTGAACAACAGCTGATAAAATTGCCTCTAAAACAACCTCCTTGCAAGATATAAATATTATACCAGTTGTAAATTGAACTGCATAGTTCTAATAGTATCTAATACTTTCTAATAGTTTCTAATGAATTAGGATACATGGATTAGGAGACAGATATTAGAATATTTTCTCACAATACCTTTGAAGAATAAAGAATTAAAAGATAAAAACCAAAGAAATTGAAGCAAGCCTCCTATAACAGTCAATATTCCAAACCACAAATTAGGTTCCCTATTATTAATTTTAGTTTTCACTTCAAAAAAAGATAAAGAGATTTTTAAGATTGTCTTTATACCTCTGAATATATTCACAATGTGGACTATAAACACCAAAATGACTGAAATAAACCCATTTTATGTACGTGAGTAATTTTTTATTTCCTTTTAAATATTAGCTTTTAAATTTTAGCTTATGTAATCAACTGGGATAACTTTCACCCAGAATACACAGATTTTTCCCTTCATGATGGCAGGCAGGTTTTTTAGGGGCCAGTGTTGGAGTTTTGGGGATTTTTGGAGGGAGATGGATTGTTGATTTCAGGAACAGTAAAAGTGTATTTTCATAAGGGTATCAGCATTTTAATCCAGTCTCTAGCTGCAAAATGTATATCCCTGCGACACCAAACAAAGGTGGACAAGGAGGGAAAACAAAGGTGGACAAGGAGGACAAAAACTCGATGGTTTTTAGAACACGAAGGGGCTGTGCTGATTAACATTTTGGAGAGCAGCAGAGAAGGCACAACCTGCAGAGAAGGGTGCCTCCCTGTGGCAAAGGAATACAGGGGAGACCAGGCAAACCACTGAGCCTTAGCTCCAGTTCCTTTTCCCATCAGTTTTATGGGCAAAGGGATTATGAAATGTGAGTACAAACTAAGACCCTCCGTTTCCAGAAGTGTTTGAAAGCATAACTGAGTAGTTCTTACTATTATCATATTGACTCAAGCAGCCGAAGCAAGAAATATTCCTCTGAGCACGCTTTCCTCTTTATTCTGTGGCAGAAAATCTCCAGGGCAAAAACACACTAAAACCACACAAAAAAATAGAGAAATAAATAAACTTACCAGAAAAATCCACTTAACCAAAAAGCGTCGTAATTTTTCCTGACTCCTTGGCTTTAAAGTTTAAAGCTTATGTTGTATTTTAATTTTTATTTGTTTTAATTAAAACAAATTGAATTGCACTGAGCTTCTCTCTTGACATCATCCTATAGATATAGATATAGCTATAGATATAGATACGGGTACATTTTTACGAATTCAAAGAATCAACCTATTTTTTTGCCGAGGTCCAATTAACATCTAATCTTTCTTGATGCTCCCTTTCCATTCCCTGCTTCTAGTTCTTCCAAATCCATTCCTTTTCTCCTGCTGAGTCCTACCCTTATAAGGACTCCATGGTGCCTTTACTACAAGTTCCTTTTCCCCTATTTTTCCACATCTCCTGCAGCATGTTACTTTTAAAAGTAACACTAAAGTTATCAGGTAGAAATAGTTGCCATTGTGTCATTATTTAGTTCAAACCTAATCTAGCCAGTGATATCTCTAGAAATAACTAAATTGACTTTATCTGAATGAAGACTGGATCAACAACAATCAAGTCAATTACATTACCCAGATAGCATCATCCCATGCAGGTTGTTCAAGCATTTTCAGATGTTTCCTCTTATTTCAGAAAAAAAAATATTTTTAAGAGAGACAAGGTTTTTGGGATTTTTTTCATTTTTTGTTGTTTGTGGGGGTGGCATGTTTGCTTTGTTGTTTTTTGGGGTTGGTTTTTTTTTAGATCTTTAGCTCTTTCAGTTTTTAGTTCTCTTTAGCTTGTTCTTCAACCCCTTGCGTTCTTAACTGGTAGAGTGGAAAAATGAAAGAAAGAAATGGAGGGAATACAATCAGAAACCAGCTATCCCAAAGAGTTTCTGGAAATTAAAACATTCAAATACAAAACATACCCTTTTTGTTGGATTAATTATTATTCAGGTGGCTTACTATTTTTATAATTATTCACAATTTTGCAATCATTTACAACTTCTTTGGTAAGTGCCTTTTCCCATGTCAGTACAGCAGTTTTATCCAAAACACTCACATGCTATTGTTCAGTGTGTGCAAGTCTTACTCTCAGACTCTACCTGAAATATCTAGCTACCCCTTTCCCAACATATTGAAAAACAGACAAATCAAAGACAAGAAATTGATAATTTGTTTTGCAATATAAATTAATTAAGAGCCATTTTTTCCTTTCTAGATATGTGTTCCCTCTCTCAAGCTCTGTCTACTCTCATCAAACATCAGGGCATGCTCCAAATAAACCCTTTAGCACTGTTTTTTGGACCAAAGTTCTACATAAATCAGCTATTTATTTGGAAGAGTAATAAACATATTAAGTAATTTTTTTGAAAAAAGTAAATTATTTCCTCGTATCAAATCTAGAGGTCAACAACAGATAAGGCTTTTCAAAACCTTACCCATGTTTACTCTTTGAAGTTCTCATATTCATGAATCCCTCTTTTAGAAAGAAGTTGAGACACCTTAGCAAACGGGAGTTAAAGAAAGAAAATATTTGCATTGAGCCATCTAGTCTGCTCCTACAAACATGCAGGATTGTTCCCTATAAAGCATTTTTAGTTAAAAGGAGAAACTGCAATTTTCCAACTGAGTCCAAAAGGGAAATGTTCAACAGCTCTTTAGGAGGAGCTGGAGCAACATCAGTTTCCAACTCTGTGTTGCAAGGAGAGTTAAAAATAAAAACAAACTGCATTTCAGACGTTGGAAGAAAACAAGAGAGCCCATTGGGCCAGCAGACTGGATTTTATGCTGCTGGCAGCTAAATATGTAGCCCCACAACGAAATTCCTCCTGCTGCCTGTGCCACGGGAGGGAGGATGGGAATGTGGCTTCGGCTGGCTCAACCCAAGGCAGTTGGCATTACACCTGCAGTGCCAGGACAAGAAAAACATGGCCAAGGGCAGAGGGATGAGCTGAACATACACTGAGCCTGAGCATTTCCTTCATTCCCCTTCATGGGCAAAGTCTGTTGAGATATGATCATAATACTTATGGAAAGAGAGCAATACAGACACAGCTTTAGATGTTAATCAATTGTGTTACCGTGCTGCACCTCTAAGCTTCATTAACTCTGTTTTTTTGGAGGCTTTAATTAGCCTTGAAGGAAGAAACAGTCAGTTCCCAAAAGATTTCCTCCCTCTGTGCGCTGTGCACAATGACAGAAAAAATCAAATCATGATATTTCAATAGGAAACAGATACTATAAAAGAATAATTATATAGAGATAATACACAGAGAAAAAATATAATATATAAGAGAAAGATATATTAGATATAAATATAATACATAGAGAAAAAATAGGAATAAAATTGATATATCCATCTTGTATCTGACGTGCCCATGATACCGATAGAGGGGCATTCATTGTTCTTTCTCTCTGTGGTAACACCCAATGTTTTTAACGAGAAATTGGTGCTCTGCTCTATTAGGTGCCTTACAAACACAGAGAAGGATCTGGATGCCACTGTAAAATGTTACAGTTCAATTAAAAACATTCCCAAAGGCCAGCAAATCTATGTCTTGGTTGAAATTTGTGTATTGTGTAAAACTTGCACATCACAAAATATTTTTTTTTTTAAATCAAAATGAAAACTATCAGAATTTTAATTCACCTAAGGGCTAACAAACTGCTGAACAGCTGAACTCATTGGAAAAAATCCTAAGCAGTACTGTTTCTTGAGCCACCTAAAACTAGAATGGACCCACTTAGAGGACTCATTCAGTCATTCAAAAACATTTCAAATTTTTCTGACCTGATAGCTCAATGAAAATTATTTCCGCACTGAGATTCTACACATCTTACCTAGCAACTGCTGTAATCAATTATTTGACACTGTTTACCAAAGATAAAAATAAATATATGCGGCTGAACATGAAATGAACCATTTGAACGTGAACATTAATTCCTTATGTATCTGATGCTGATCCTACATATTCCCCTATTTCTATCAGATACCATTAAAAATTCTGTACATGACTTTAAGGTGTATTTTTTACACAAAATCACAAATTACTGGAGTTTAAATACAGAGCTGAAAGAGTTTATACTTATACATTCAGGATATGTATATAAAACGTCTCCCTAAGGACTTGCGCATATATGATGACAACAGTTCTTCCCTTTGGGTAAAACGAGCATCTAAAAGATCAAGATAAAAGAAAAAACAGACATAGCTTAGGAAGGCTAAAATCATCCTTTTGCAATCTAAGTGAAAAATCTGGATTTAAGAGATATAGGATCACTGCCTTTCTGCAGAGAGCTACAGTGGCTTTTCCTGCATATTACCCAAAGAGGAAATAAGATTGAATGTTAAGCAAATTATTCTCTACAATAGTAAAATAAACTTTCAATATTTAATGAAAGGAATACATAATAGATTGTAGCTGTCAACCTAAAGCAATTTGAAAGGCAGAATAATACTTATCCTAGCACACTCTACTGGCCTCACCGGCTAAGTCAGGTTTTTTTGGTTTTAAAATACACCCAAAAAATCTTCAGATATTTTTTCCTCTATTCTAGAGCCCACTGTAGGCAGATGAAACCTATCATAGTTATCATTATATTCTGAACTAGTTTATTTGAAAATAATTTTGAAGTCAAGGTCTTGTGAGAGTTTATGACCTCCTTTACTCTTCCTCTGAAATGTTTTTGGATGGACTTAAAAGAGAACTGCACATATGGTCTATCGGATTAAACAAGGAGGTAGGAAGGTCAGATTATTACCGGAATAATTTATATTTCCTTTTGCATTGGCTGTGTATTACACGAGCTGTAAGCAAATGAGACTCGCCAAAATTTATAGTCAGCTACATTTTGGATTGAAAAACAGACCAGGGAAAAAGAGATTTTACATTAACCAGAGAATAGAAACCATGACCAAAAACTGGAGATGAGAGGATTGCGATTAAAAAGATTTTACCATCCACCTGGAATGCAGTTCCTCCTGTAGCATACAGCTCGCCTATTGTACTTATTTAAGTCGGCATTTCAAAATTTGAGATTTGTAATCACTTTATCAAGAAAAAGAGATCTTTTTCTTTAGCCTCTCTCTTCACAGCAGTGAAGACAACCAGTGGTCCTTATACCGTACTCTTGCAACTGAAACAAAATCCATTAAAAGAAGCAGCACAGTCCATTTGGTGACAGCCTAATTCCTCTTCTTGTTAAAATACGCTTGAAAGATACTGCTACCTGGGATGGTCTGTGATACATCCACAAAAGAGAAGCATTTTAAAAGGTGCATGCTCTGCAATAATCCTAGCAAAGCTGATCTTTCAGAAACAAACTATGTAGAATAAGGATGTCTTTTCACAGAATATTTAAACAAAACAACACACACAGAGACCCCACCAAAAAAAAAAAAAAAAAAAAGACAAACCAAAGAAAGGAGGGACTTTCTTTCTGCATTCTTCACTCATCTCTAAGAAATAAGGATTAATAACTAGTTGCCCATAAGCAAGTTTTTTTATAGAATTACCTACTACAGGACTTCTTCCCCTTCTCCTTGCAATACCCAGTTCTGCCTTGAGACAAGGTGTCAGCTTCTGTGTTTTGAAAGATATTTAAAAGTTCATCCAAAGTAATCACCGTGGTAAATGCAAAGAATATCAACTGAAATTGGTTCAGGGAAGGGTTTTCTTTCCTTTCTAGAAAGAAAACTTCCGGAAGTGCTTTTGTCAATCCCAGTAAGACTTTGACAGTAACGTGTAACCTCAGTCCTTGACCCAGCAAGTCTGAGCTGCATTTAATTGGTCTGTCTGCAAAGCTATGAAAAATTTCTCTTTGTGTACTGTAAAATAAAATGTATATATTTCATACAGCTGGGAAACAATATCTACTCTTTAGAGCTGCTGGCAGCACAACAGAGCACTTTCCTTGTTAAACTCTCTGAAACCATCCCCTTTTTTCCAGCCCTGCTTTTAGGTGCACTGAAGAAGCCAAAAATATAAAAGTCAACAAGTGGAAAGCATAATCACTGGAAAACACAAAGGATATAAATCATCCTTAGGAGAAACACAACATTTGGTGAAAATCCTGAGAATCTTGCAGATTTGTTGGGTTGGTTTGTGGAGCTGGAGAAGGACCTATCAGAAAAAAACAAACAAACAAACAACAGCAACAACAACAAAACACTGAACAGCCTCACTGAAACAAAACCCTCATCTCTGTCCTGTCCATTTCTTTTTTTACTCAGCTAACTGGTCTTCCTCAATATCAAGATACTCCCCATAAATCCATAACTAGCAGCATGTGGACTTTCATGAGCTAAATCTCAGTATAACTGGGAACTCAGCTTATTTTTTAAAAACTAAGCTTTTCAATATATGATGAAATAAATGTTCAAAGATGAGGAATTCAAAGAGGAAGAGACAGAAGCTTTCTAATCTCCAATTCTCCTGCCTGTCAGTGTGAGTTTTTGGGACAGTTTTAATACACACTGAACTCGTGGCCATTTTTATGGCTGGAAACAGGACAGGTTGAGGTGCATCAGAGTTGCAGAATGGGTCAGCCAACAAATCCATGTCAGGAGAGTCCCTCGTGGAGAGGCTGGAGTAGCTACACCAGTCTCATACAGATGTAAACAAAGGTAGCAACAGGACTTGTTTCACTGCTGTGATGTATTTTGCCAGCAATAAATCTTAAGAAGGTAGGGGGAAGGATGTGGTCTTCCCAGTTTACACTTAATAGAGCTAAAACTAGCAAAAGTTATAGCACAGGCTGAGCCTGAGCTCTATAAAAACATATAGTCACTGAAAATCTGAGAAACACCAATTAAAAGGATAAAAATGGTTATTTAAAGGATGTCAATATTTATAAGAAATGGAGAATTTTCATTGATCCCATACTGATCCAACAATAAAATGTCTCATGGTATAAACATCACCACCTCCTAGGACTGAAAACAATAACATAACTCCTTCTAGGCCTTCATCTGAAATCAAACGACAAAGAAAACAGCCAGATTAGGCGTGTCCTGTGCAGAAAACACATGTGGAAGTGATGTATATCATGTGCAAATTAAATCTCCTTTTATTCTTCCAAATACCTCTAAGTGCAGTGATAACTAACTGGAGAAAAGAGTATTCCTGCATGCAAGCACTGTCAGGTGAAAGACCATTTTGAATCTTTAAAGCAGCTCACAGTTTAAAGATATTGGCAGTAGAAAGGCAGAAAAAAAACAAAACGAGGAATGTCTTACTGCTAAGTGACACAGACAACATTCGGACACAAGTTTCCTTATTGTTTTTAACTTAAGCACAGAGAAATAAAATGTTAACAGCAACAATTGGTAACCATTAGGCCATTTTTTCTTTAATCCTGTGCAGAAAAAGAACATTCCCTTAAGTATTCTTTGGGTGGGCACTGAACAAGGACTAAAACCACCCACTCCTGTTTCTCCCTGGATGCCGTTTGGTGCTGCTCAGAGTTAAATGAGCATTTATACAGCTTTATATCTTCAAGCATTGGTATGAAGCCTTTTTTTTTTCAGCCTTTGGTAGGAGTGTGATTGTTACACGATGCAGAAATGCAGGCTTCTGAACACAAATTAAAAACAAACCCTTAAAATACATATTCCATTTGCTTTAGAGCATCAATTATAAAACCAGATGTTAGAGCCAGATGTCAGAGAATTATTTTTCATAAGCCACAGCTTATAGCCATGTAGCCTCCATTTGTCATCTCAGATGGGAACATTTAATTTGACAGCGTACATTTTGGTTAATAGCCAGTTTCAACATTAGCACTTGTTTTTGCAATTTTACGTAAAGGGATGCGATAAAACTGTCTATAATGAAAATTCTGTTATTTCAGTACCTCAGCATTTACAAATCATGTCTATCTGTGCACAAGCTGAAAATGTTTTACACACTTGTGAACGCCTGCAGTATGTCTCAGAGGCATAGCTCTTTCTGCATGCCAACTTATTTAATATATATCTACAGATAAAGTTTACTGCCTAGAAGCAGTGCTCCTCTTTCAAGACATTTGTCTTAAGAGATCAGAAAATAAAATGCCTTTGCTCCTTCGAACATTACAAAACTTGATTGATTTCAGGGGATAATTTTGGTAAAAAAATAATATTGCCTTCTATTCTTTTTGGTACAAGGGCTGAACAGAAATTTGGGCCTAGAACTCTCAGGGCAGCCTATATTTAGCAACACAAATCCTGTCTTGTTGTATACTTCTTGCATTTCTAGGTAAAATCTATGCCAGGTCTTCAACTGCTGTCAGGCTGGCACGGATCCAATGACTTCAACACTGTATTTAAGTTTCTTGTACATTTGACAGAAAAACATTCTATCTCTTCTAGAGCCAGAAATACTAAGGGAGAGATACCTGGCATACCTTAAAAATCTGCCAATAGACATCAATCTGCCCTGATTTTAGCCCTGAAGGTGAACAGTTCCACTGTAAGACTTCTACCGAGAAAAACTGGGTGATCATATCAAATTGTGTGACGAATTTGTGAAAAGAGCAAATTAATTTTGCTTCTGAGTTAAGCCAGGATTTGACTCTCCAGATAGTGAGAAGACACAAGTTCACTATTTCAGCTGTGACATTTCAGGTTTGAATTATTTTGTCCAGACGGCAAAACAGATTTTTTGGCTGCCGATCACACATTTACAAACCCAGACGTTAATTTTAGAATAAAATCCTCAAGAAGTAAAAGCAAGATGTTTAACGCAGCCCTATCAGAAAGACACATTGTATGTGCTGCCTATACTTGTGAAAAATTAGGGAACGGGAACTTTGATTGCTCCTGTTCATAAATCAAAGAATGTAAGGAATTAATACATAAAGGGACTACTAAAGAGGAACATACAGTATCATCTATCAAGTAACCTCTACAAATGGAAAATGGAGATGAATCATAACACACCTTTTGTTCTTCAATGGGAGGCATGGCCAGATCACAGACTCCAATTGCTAATAAGAAAAAGAGAGTCTCTTAACTGCAGATTAACACAGAAATCACAGCCAATATCCTTCCTTTCATGCTTACATGGAAGAAACCCTACATGCCAGCTTTACTTTGCTACTAAGAAGTGTCTCAGGACATCTCTAAGAGAAAAAAAGTACATCTGAATTGGGTTTTTTTTTCTGTAGTCTTACCTTACCAGCTGTAGCACTATTTTTTCTTCAAAAATAAATAAAAAAAAAGAGAGAGAGAGACAAGAGAGACGGGAGGAAGAGGGAGGAAGAGAGAGGGAGAAAGAGGGAGGAAGAGAGAGGGAGAAAGAGGGAGGAAGAGAGAGGGAGNGGGAGGAAGAGGGAGGAAGAGGGAGGAAGAGGGAGGAAGAGGGAGGAAGAGGGAGGAAGAGGGAGGAAGAGGGAGGAAGAGGGAGGAAGAGAGAAGCCAGAAACAAGAATTCCTACTCTTCTTTCTGTTTCACAGCTCAAAGTCAGCACCGCCACTCAGAGGACCTGGGAATCAAAGGGCCCTGGGCTCTTGGGGTCCTCAGCCTAGGATGGTTTTGCCATGTGCATGGAGAGTGGTGGCTTCAGGTCAGAAACAGCCAGAGATCCCAAAAGCCGTGTGCATCCTGACAGAGGTGCTGAACATCTGTTTCAATTCCTCTGGAAAGTTCAAAAGCAGAAGCCCTGGATGTAACCATGAACTCAAAGAGCCTCCCAGATTCTGAGCTGATGAGGATTTTTGGTTCTGTTTCTTTTTGTTTGTTTACATTTTTTTTGTTGTTGTTTGGTTGGTTGGTTTTGTGGGGTTTTTTTGTTTTGGGGTTTTGTTTGTTTGTTTGTTGTTGTTGTGGGTTTTTTTGGTGGGGGTGTTTGTTGTTTTTTATTATTTGTTTTCCTGTCTGAGAGACTGGAAGCTCCACCTTTTAGACTTGGTGGAATGTCAGTCTTACTCCCTCTGGGCAATGTGCAAGCAAAACAGAAATGAACATATTATTTCAGAAAGTTAGTAGATCAGAACTTGTGACTTCTCTTCCTAGCTCTGGAAGAAAACCAGTATTGAAAGATCAGAGTTATTCACACACTGGAAATTCTGATTTTTCAATACCCCATAGCAGTAAAGTCAGCACAAGGCTTTTGAGCAAATCTCAGTTCCTTTCATTATTTTGGATACTTTTATACAAATATGACATAAAGAGGCTGAATCCAGCACTGAACTTCTGATACACACAAAATAAGGTTTTGACACAGGAAAATTCCTGTACGCAATAATTGTAACTATTTGTTATGGTCTGGCAAGAGGCTTTCAGTACTCATATCTGCTAATGTTATAGGAGCAGGGCATTGCAGCATAATTAACTCATTAACAATGCAGAGGCAATGAGAAACTAACATTCTACTTTTTCACATAGATCATACATGTTGAACAGCTCCAACATTCAGATCATTAGCCACAAAAAAAGTTGTTTTTCCAGTCACCGACAGCCATGTTTTTATTTCAGCAGCCATAACACTCTAATGGCTAAATGGGTTTGCTTTCCCAGAGTGTCTGGGAAATGATTTTGCTAATCTCGGTTCACAAACTCATTACCAAACTGAATTCCAGCATCTTTTCTAGTGTCTAGCCAGAAGATCAAGTTTCAGGCACCTTTCACTGCTCCTTATTTATGTAATTCTTTATTAAACCTGTGTTTTACAGCCATTTTTTACAACTTGGGCATATTAAGTTACAAGGTTCTGGATAACTGGAAAAAAATCATCAGCAGCTCGAGAGGTACCACAGACTTGGGGTGGAAGTGTAAAATAATTTACAGAGCAGCAATATACACAATGGTGGCAGTGGAGCAATTCAACATTGGCGCAGCTCACGTGGCTGCTGCCGCGTGCTTTCCACTTTACGCAGGAAGGTGAGCTACATTCCTTCCCATCCCATGTTAGTCTGGGAATTTATTTCTGAGGAATAGCTGTTTCAAGAGCAATATCAAATTACCACAGCAAGATGACCGGCGCAACAGCAAAATAATCTGCATTTATGAATCGCTGCAAATGTTTGAAACACTGTGCAGACAAGGTACAAGGAAACAGCGACAAATTCCTCTCAGGGCACAGAAAGGACAATCAGCACAAGAGGCAAATGGAAAATTACTAGTAGGGGTCAGGGAAAAAAACTACCTCTTCCAGAAGGGATGGTCACACAATGGAACAAGTTGCTTTGCTACGGAATCTCCATCCTTGGAGCTATTCAAGAAGTGCTTGGGAAAGGCCCCAGCAACCTCACCTGACATTTAAATTGCATTTACTTGGAGAACACCTCTGCTGTGACTGGCTTGGAGCAGACAACTTCCCCTCCCAGCCTAACTGATTTCATTATTTGATTTCACTTTCCACCCCACGTTCAGGATTCCATGATTTGGGAGCAGGAAAGGGAAGCCCTTGCTGTGGGAAAGGAGAGACACCTTTCCTGCCACAGGGGCAGGGCAGCAGCTGAGCAAGGCAGAAGCAGCTCCAGCAGCACACCCAAAATTCTTTCTCCTTTTTAATGCCTGCTCTATCCTCTACCCCCCTTAGAGGAAGATGGCCTGTACTGAAATCACAGACCTCACCATTCCAATTTTGTCTCCTCAAACAGTATTTTTCTGGAAAGTGCTATGACATGCTCAGTTTTCAATGGCATTTTGAAGGGCAACGACCTCCCTGCAAACTGAAGAATTTCTACAGCTGCAGGTATGCTGGATCCAGGTGGCCTATCACATTCTACCCTAAATTCATCACAGTGGATATAGCATTTTAAAAAATCACTAACTTTTGAAAACAGGCATTTGCCAATTAAATGTCTGGCATGTTCAACAGCTACAAGCTGAACACTTCTGCATTTTCCTTTTGCTCCTTCAAAATCTCAGTTTGATATATACCTTGTAAAAATTTCAATCTACTGAAATAATAAAAATTTTGAATTGTCCTAAAGAACAAAGTTATTTCAATTTCACTGCTGCAATAAAATTAATAATTCCAAACAAGCATTTTTCCTATAGCTCACAAGAAAGTTAGAATTGTAATTAAACTGTAAAATAAGTTTTCATCTTATCAACTAATCAAGTAAAGGTTTTTATCACATCTATGTCTATTCAACTCTCACAAAGGAGAATTCCTAAATATTTAAAAATTGGGGGGAAAAAAACCACTTTGTTTTCATCCTTCTGAGGTTCTAGAAGAAACTGTACAATTAATTTCAAGGTACTTCAGGTTGTTTCATTTTGGTTCTAACAGTATTTCATTAGTTGGCTGTATGCTTGTTCAAGCGTAACTTAAGGAAAATTAAACCAAATACGGTAATGCAAACTGATAAGCCGCAGAGTGAAAAAAAAATCGTAAATTCTCACTTGCATGCAGAGATGCTATTCAGAAAGTTATTACCACTTTTAATTATCACAAGCAAACAGCTGGCATGTAAAATTGTTAATGAGTGACCAAAAGTATACACAAATATGTTATTTAAATTTATTTCAGCATGGAAATGGGTTCCTGGAATGAAGCAAACCTATAACTAATTGATTTATACACTCTAATTTGTTTATTTCGGTTAGAACATAAACATTTTATGCATTCCTGAAAGACCTGGCAAGAAAATTAACTGAGAAATTATGATGTTTCTTGCTAGAGTATTTTATCATTGTTCATTTTATTACTGCTTTTTTTCACTACTGGATATATGAAATATGCAAAAGTTCCTGTTACTGTAACACAGATATATAAACAGAAGAATTTGGCTTTTCCCTGACTCCACAGCAAAGAAAAATAAAACAGAATTTCACCTATTGTCAGAGTTATGCATGGCTGTATTTTTTTCAAAACTGCATTTACTACATTCTATGTATGTGGGAATTCAGGTCAAACCCCATTCTCACTTTTCTTTCTGTCACACAGACTCCCTTTATTTCCTCCTGCCATTTCCCAGGCTTTCTTGACACTTGGAGCAGCTCCACTGAGGAGCTAGGAGGGATTATCCTAACCTATAACAGTGCTCCATCACAAAAATTGGTCTGTGAACTACTTAAGGAGTAATTAAAAATATAAAATTTGCAGCTTGAAATAATTATTTCCCAACATTTTAAGCTGAATTAAAAAAAAACCATAATTAGTTAGGTTTCTTAATACTAAGAGGGCTAATTTTGAATAAATACCACTCTCTTTAGTCACATTTTACTTCATTTTTATGTCATTTTTTTATTTTCATTTTGCTGGTACTTGGGAAAAATCCCTACATTTTGAAGCATATAAAGCAAAAAATGATGGCATGCCAACATCATTCACAAAGCAGCCCTACTTCAGTGCTGGTCTCACTGTCTGTCTAAAGGTTAGAAAGCAAATAAACATTTTAAACTGCAATCTGACTGTGAATATAAGTCTTTCTCAGTACAATCTGACAGTAGGTTTTGCTCTTTATGTGTATTCGCATGAACATACATATAAAACTCAGAGGAAAAAGCACTAGAAACAGCAGTGGAAAGATTCAGCAAGCCTAGAGAGAATCACATAAATCTTTTTTTAATGTCTTCAAAAGTGAGAAAAAACTGGAAACTGCCACATTCGATTTTTGCATAATCCTCATTTGTTATTAAGAGTATAAATTAGAGTCTAATAATTAATCTGGATCTCTCAAGAACATACCAAGCCTAAACACAGAAACAAAACCATGCTGAGGGGATGGCCTGAAGTTGCGTCAGGGGATGTTTAGGTTGGATATTAAAAAAAAAAAAGGTTTTCCCCCAAAAGAGCACAACCCTGAACAGTTAAAATCAGTTCAGAAGCTTCATTTGAGACTGTAGGTAATACTCTGATTTTCCTTTAAGGAGGCCAACCCACTCAATATGCCTGATGTCTCATGGAACAACTCTCAATTATTTTAAAGAGTAAATGAATCAATTAATTGCACTTTTAGAGCTGGCTAAAGAATTAACTAGGACCAGTTAGTATGAGTTAACCCTCAATTGTTTAATGATTTTAATAAAATGTATTACGACTGTGCTTAAACTTTTAGATCTAGAAGGTTTTTGTTTTCCAAAAGAAGAGAACGAGCAAGAAAAATTCTGCCTTTTAAAATGTGTATATTTTTTATGCAGACAACAACCAAAGCAAACACCCAGACCCAGCCTTGGGTGCCCAAAGCTTTAAGAGATTAAAGGCACATCCTGAATCCTGCTTGTCCCATGAAGTTCCCAATTCAGACACCCCAAGGAGCACAGCGAGGCCCTTGAAGCTCCCAGGCTCCAACAACACCATTTGCAAACTGCAGCTTCACTTTATAGCAGTTCTGAGCAGACATGGCATTGACGTTGATCTCCCCGAAAATTTCAGAGCACCTGCAGAAAACTAGACTAATTTTTCCTGCAGTTCTGGGCTCTCATCATCTGCCTCTGACCCATTCCTGACTTCCACACGTGGTTTGGTTCTCTCTCCCTGTACATGAAGAGACCCAGCCGCTTTCTGATGGGGATGCTTTTCAAATGCTGCCATGAAGAGCATGTCAGGAACTGCTGAACTTGGAAGCAAACATGGAGAGAGCTGCAGGAAGGGAGCTGGGCTCACGCATGGCTTCTCCACACACTTTTGTAAGAATTTTAGGCTAGTCCAGACAGTTGGGAAATCCCGAATGACAGATGATCCATTTATATTACCCTTACATTTCCATTGTGAATATAACTCATGTTGGACTTGTTGCAAAAAAGCACCACGCTCAAAGCCAAAGATGTAGCACATTTCAAAACAGCCTTTTTCACATCTCTGTGGTTATTCTAGGAGGAGTTAATATAAAAAGTAGCCTGGATGACATCTGCATTAATATATACATGCAGCACCTATGGATTTACTCGTTAATTAAAGCAAAAGCCTTTATGTCATTTGTACAGCATGAGGTAAAGAACATTTTTCCTGTCTGTATAAGCTTTGGTACACCAGTTTCCTCCCTAAAGAGCACATAATAGCTACATTTAAGTAAATCAGGTCAACATGTCCTCCTTTATTTTATTTTAAGGTAAACTAGCCTTCCTGTCCCACTGCAGCCTAATTTTTCTTTATAGCTATTTAAAACCTATTATAGGTTAACGTTAACATTCAGACTGCTTCCTGCACTGTCTGATTTTGCTAGATGATGAACTTAATAGCACTTACTGACAGACAGCACCCGAGAAGCTGGGGGAAGGGGGAATTTCATCTCCAACAGCAGCCTACAGCATTTATAGCAGTTTAATAACAACATCAATAAAAAGGCAGATCTACTGTAAAATGCCTGTGGTGGCAATTACTCTCGTTTGTTTACTTTGGCTGCAGCCACCAGAGAGCAGGACCCATTCTGCTTACCAAGCACCACCGCTTCTCTTCCAGTCAGTCATATCCCACATCTGGACAGGGAGAAGCATAACCCAGGGTGGGGACCAGGAAAGTTTAGAGGATGGATACCACACTGCACCTGGCACAGACCGCATTTCTCTAGCGCACAGACTGTTGTGGCAGGATGCATTAGCGTTCAATGGTCCGCACACAAACTATAACCTTGGAAAAGACATTACCTCACAAGAAAAAAATCTTGCACGGTATTCATTTTTCAAGATTGAATTAAGCCTGTTTGGGTTAAATGTGAATATCAGTAGTTTCGAAACCCAAATCTGATACATATATCGCTCTATAGTGCCTCAGAGGTTCAATCAGAGGATGTTTAAAAGCTTTCTGCAGGTAGCAAAAGACACTCAAGAGGCAAGAGGAATGATTTGTCAAGAGGTTTCTGATTCCCAAAGCCAGTATTCAGAAGCAATTTTGTTCTCAGGATCGGTGTAGCTTCTGGAGACAGCAACTCTGCAGTTGTGCTCTGAGGCTGCTTTGGAAATATTTCATCAGCCAAAAACAATATTTATAGTATGAAAGACTATGTAAGTTACTTCTGCAGCACTCAATTTCTAAATGCATTCCCACTCAGCTGATACCTGACTTATCTTTCAGGGGAAAAAAAAAAAAGGACATAGAAAGAAAAACCCTTGTGTTAACAATGACAGCTGAAAAACTGGCCATTATCTTAGAACGATGTGAATGGTGCTAAAATGATTCTAAGCTGGTTGTGGGCCTTCCTGTCCTCAGGTCTACTTGTTAAAATGCACTCAGTAAAATGCATGGCATAAAGAGAAAAAGTTTCAACACTGTAAGGAATTATGGACTCTGGGATTTTGCTCTGGCTGACAGTTTCCATATGGTCATGGAAAGCCAGGAGAATTTATAAAGGATGTCTATGTGCCTTCTTGTACGGATTTAGCTACTTTGCTTGTGCACATAAGGAGGTGTCACAGAAGATGTTGCTATCTCCTTGCCAAAGAACCCAGACAGGTATCAATCTGTACTCTCTAATGAGCAGCACAAAGCAACCAATCCTTTCAAATTTGATCAGCTTCCTCAATTATTCTCATGGGTCCCTTCCAGTTCAGGATATTCTACTGCACGATAATTCAAACAGCTACAAGTACAGACTTTCCTCCATGTGAAAAAAAAAGGTCTTACATTTGTCTTAAAGTCTCAAAAAATCTCTCTAGCAAAATAAATGCCCATCACAATTTCAGACATCTGTTTATCTTTGCGACACATCATGACTACTTTTTTCATCCCAAATTATGAGCCCTCAGGAAGGATCCATGAGATGGGACAGGAGGAAGCTGGACAGCCCTTTAGAGGGGAAGATGCTAAGCTGTACATCCAGGAGAGCCCCTCTGAGCACAGAGCAGCCATGCAGCACATCTGACCACAGCATTTCTAGCTCACCCATGTCCTGTGACACAAGAAAAGGATAAAACAGCAGCAGGAAAGGAGGAAGATGCCAACTGCTTGAGTTTCGTTCTCGACACATGATACTCAAAAGTCAGAATAAAGGTTTTGCAAAGGGAAAGCAACAGCCTAAGGGCCATGAAAATCTATGTAAGCAGCAAGGACAGGCACTACTTATGCCCCTCCTGCTTCCCACCCTCAATGGACCCTCAGCCCCAAGGTACAGCGGCATCCCAGGAGGCTGCAAATGCTCAGGGGTGCAGCGGTCTCCTGCCTCTCTGATAACCCCTCAGAAAAACGTATGGCTTAGCATAAACTAGAGAAAACCTAGGAATCTAGTCTGAATCAGGATCTAGGCAGGCCCCCAGCCAGCCTAAAACACAGAGAGGCACAAACGTGCTGCAAAAGCACCTTTCCCATCCACCTCCCCTGAACTCAACAAGAACTAGGTCCCCAAGCTCACAGCTGGAGGCAAACGCAGTTGGCTGGGAGGAGAATAACAAACCCAGGCTGCAAGGCAGCCCTCCAAGGCTGAGGCGTGCCGAGGCAATAGCTGCAGCATGTGTGCAGGTGGCACAAAGAGGACCTCTGTGCCATGGCCAGAGGGACAGCGGCACAGTGCCAGCCACCGGGAGTGACCGAGCGTTGGCCGAGCGCGGCCACAGACGGCTTCACCCACGGCGCCGGGCAGCCTGCCCTGCCCGAGGGGAAACCTGGATGCAGGACAAGGCAGAGAGGGAGCAAATGTTCTTCTCAAAACAAGTTGCTGTTTTCATTTCGGAGTTTCAGACTCTTTGGGCCTAATTAAATTTGAAGAAGGAAATGAGGAGTAAGCAAAATTCTTGGACAACAGGCTGGTTTTTTGGGCTAGCTGGGACTGCAAGCAATGTGTGAAAGGCAGTGTCAGGTGCTAAAGCAAACCAGCGTGGCCTTTAACAGCAACAAGAAAAGTATGAACAGGAGAGAGGATATACCAATTTTAGGAATGTAGTTGTTTTACAGAAAACACACCACCCCCAGTGTTCTTCTGATCTTGTATTCTATTACTCAGCGCTTATAAATTCCTACAATCAGGGAAATCCAAGATTTCATCTGATGGTATAAATATTTTTTCCAAATTTTTTTTTTTTTTTTTTTTACTTCTTAATGTTTATATAAATATCATTTACTGAACACTGGACCTGCAAAGAATTAGGGAGTCATGCCCTTAATTACCCTGAGCAGGTCATGTGCAAAAACCTCACGGCAGAGCAGAGCAGCTTCTGTAAGCCCCTGGTTTATCACCACATCCAAAACTTGGCAGTGACCTTCCAGAGACTCACCATGGAGAGACCAAACAACTTAATATAGAACAACTTAAAATAGAAAGAAACCTACGTAAGAACCTGAGGAGATAAACACACACCTTGGATGTTAGAGGGACTTCTGCGAATAAAATGCAAATTTCTCAGGCTATTGAACCAGTTCGGAACTTTGCTTCAGCTGATAATAGCTCAAGAATTTTATTCTTTAGTGTCATTTAGTGGCCCACATGAAAAAAAATCAAAAAACAAAAAACCGAAAACCATATCCTCTGTCTTCTTCCAAGTTCAAAGAGCTGTTCTTTTTCCTTAACTCTGCTTTATAACAAAGAAAGCAACAATCAATGCCTGAAAAAGGTAAAGAGATCCAGCAATATTCTGCTATAAATGCTTAAAGTCTTTCTAGCTCTTCTCACAGAGCATTTTTCAAACATGATTGAGCAGTACAGGTCTGTTAGTGCTGTACTGCATATCCATCTGTTAAAAATCACCTGAAAATGAGGAGAAATTTAAATGTGAATATGTCTACTTTTGGTAAAAATAAATTGGATTTTATGTGGTATGAAAGACATAGATAAAAGCTAACACCAGAGCATTACAGTGCTTAGTAGCTGAGCAATTTATTAATAATTTCTCTAAAAATTGCAGGAATCTTTGCTACATTTCATCTCAAGTAATTGTCTCACTGCACAAATATTAACATATAATGATTTGAAGGCAACAAAAGGCAATATACAACTTCACATATAATAGGGACTTTTGGTGACCACTACTAAAGAAGTGAACATTTCCCACACCACTTTTGGTTTCTCCAGACCCAGTTCCCTAAGCAGTTTCATCTTTCTGAAACTGCAAACCTGTCCAGAAGGGACTCACCAGGCAGCAGGAAAAGGGAAACTATAGCAATGGCTAGGTCAGCAGCTGCAGGAATGATGTTGCTTCCCAGACTTTCCACTGGAAAGCAATGGTTTCTCTTCTGCAGTGAAAAAAGGACATTCTAGTGGTTCCAAGCAAAACAAGTGCTCAGTTCAACTACAGCACTCAAGATTTCTTTAGAGGATCTATTAAAAAAGCAGTGAAACATCATCCCAGCTGTAACTTGCTGCTGTCAAGAGATACTTAAAAAAAAAAAAGAAAAGAAAAAAAGAGTGCACAGCAAAGTGCTTCTTAGATGAAAAATTACCTCATTTTGGAGCAAGCTTTAAATACTATGATGATGAATTTCATAACCTCTCATTTACTAGTCAAAACAAGAATTCACTATCAAGATTCCTGCACAATTACCTTAGTTTACAAAATTCAAAATTCTTTATGCTTCCATGCGCCATGACTGACAACATCTATATAACAAAAACCATGTTCCAAGTTCTCCAGTGACTGGTTTTTCATGTGGACCATAAATAGAAAATATTAAAAGGAAAGAAAACAACTGAAGATGATATAAATTTGGATAAACCTGCAGGGTAATGGGGGTAATATCTATTGTTTTTTCAACAAAATCCACTAAAATGCATGTTATATACAAGCATGGAAAGAGACATTAAATAAAAAGACAGAAAGATTTAAGAAAAAAAGAAAGCACAACTTAGTGTTGGTTTCTTCATTCCAAAGAAAATTTCTCTTCTTGAAAGCCATGAGAAATGTGTGATTTCTCAGCCATTTATAAGGCTAACTTGGAATTTTTATGTGTTAGACAGTGTCTTCGCTTTCTATAACTTTTCTGTAACTTTCACACACACAGGAAAAAAAAACATTAGTTCCCCAAAATAATTACTTCAAACAAGTTTGCAAAACACTCCTCACAAAGTACAGACATGGTCAGACTTCCATTTCTCCACAGTTCAGGCCCAGATCAGAAGAAACATACTCTAAAGTCTGTCAATGTTTTATCTGAGTCAAAGCACAATTGCAATAGTCATCAAATATTTAAAGGTATTTCAAACTACATATGGTACACAGCTACGAAAATATTCTTAAAGTAAACATTATGTGGAAGATTGTTGATATACTAATTTGATCTTATTTTAAGCCAATCAAAATTCCAATGCACAGATTGTATGCTATTACCTGTATCATTGAAAGTATTTCTGAAAAACCTCTGAAATAAAGAGAATTTCACCTGATTTTAAAATGTTTTCACCAAAATATACACTATGTACTTCGCTAACCACAACAGGCAAAAGGCATAAAGCAACAGAGAACTTTATTATGACCTATGTGCTCACGAAACAAAAGTGTGGGACAACACCAGGAACAAGCTGGATGCTGTCTGAACCTGGGGCATGGATAAGTCCCTTATGGCAAGTGAAGAAGTTTCCACGTGAAAACCACGGCCCTAAAAACAGTCCATACTCTGAACTTTTCCAAAACTGACATTGACAGCTGCATTCCAGCTACATACATTTTTTAAGTTCAATCATCTACAATAAAAAGATGATTTTGCACTAGGAAAATCTACTCTTCATGGTAAAACCACAAGTGTTTCATTCCTTAAACTGACGACATCACCACATTCTTTGGCTGTGGCTGCCTGCCTTTTATGTCTGCTCATGTTTGTCCCAACCACCTTCCACAAACTCCCAGCC
Source organism: Origma solitaria (assembly GCA_013397895.1). Lineage (NCBI taxonomy): Eukaryota > Metazoa > Chordata > Aves > Passeriformes > Acanthizidae > Origma > Origma solitaria. The sequence continues at coordinate 585,553 of VZRL01002262.1, forward strand.
CATCACCCCTGCCATACACACACAGAGACAGCCCAGGTGCCCCCTGGTAAATAGATATTTACACACAATTAGACACCATGGGGAGAAAGGCCAGTCCACGTGGACTCCTTCAACACTACTGGGGCTCTAGATTCCTGCTTTCTCACCTCCATGTGAAGTAAAACATCATGGTGGTTTCCAATTTTTTGTCAGTTTTCTGAACTACTTTGCAGATCTGAATCATCTCTAAATGACAATGTCTTTAGCTTGGCATTAGCTATTTTCTCTGCAGCACTAAACTCTGTTCTTGCCCTAATGATTTCTCAGGCATAATTTTCTCCAGACTCTGATAATACTAAATTTAGATCACCACAGATATTTTTTATTATATTCTCTGACATCTTTGCTCTACCACCATTGCCTTGCATTAGCTGCACTGAGTGCCATGTTTTTATTCCCATTGCTGTTTTTCAAAGAGTGCTCTAATATCTAATTATGTGAACTAATACATAATTAAAAATTACTTTTTTTTCAGATGCTCATACGTATATAGTCATACCGTTAAATAGACTTTACCTACTTCACCCACATATATATTTTTTTGAAAAGTAACTGAAATGTGATCTCTTAGTCTTCATTTTCATGCAGGATTACAAACTTAAATACAACAGATCTTTATCTTAGACTGGAAAAAAAACCTCAACAACAACAAAAACCCAAAACAAACAAAATACACCAAAAAAATCATTTGAAGAGAGCAAAAATAAAAACCCAACACAGAAATAAGAAAACATTGGAAACCAGAAATATTCAATAGGCAAATGCAGTGATCTGTGGGAATTTTTGATGCATATAAAATTGTTAAAAAATTATCAAAAGCTTGACCAAAACTTCGTTTCCAATTTATGGAATTAAGTCATGCAAAGAGCACTGAAGCCAAAGCTTCTTTTTAACATAATTCAAAGGGCTCTGAATTAGACTACAAGTAACAACCTGCTTTGACTTTCTTTAATTTCATGTTCTTTTGTATATTCAGGCTATTCAACAATAACAATTCCTTGATAATGAAAGTTATCCTTGTCCTTTGTTAGGAATTACTTAATTTTAGCCTACATCTGTGACCCTTCCTGAAGCCACCACCTTAAAAGAACTACTTTTCAACTTGGTCTAACTGGACAATTTTTCTAAGATTCGGACTTCAGAAAATTTTCAAAACACAGGACCATCATCAAATCCTGTCAACATGGGAGGCTTAAAAATAAGCAGATTTCAGAATCAACAATTTCACCCTGAGTCCTATGGGAAGATGATCATCACTGATAACCTGGAAGACCTAGAGCCTACTCAAGCCCATGAACCTGTTGATGGACCTGTTCCCATTCCTGTGTTTCTCACTACAGCCGTGCCCAACATTGACAAGGTCCCTGCCAGCACCAAAAGGATGCCCTCCCCAAATCAGGGAGCGGGTCACACACAGATCGGTGATGGTGAGGTCACAGAGACCAGTGTGACATCATCATCGCCCAGGTGGCTGTGCATCAACACGACTCGAAGAGACGAGGAGAGGCTCATGGAGAAGGGGATTGTCCAAGGCTACTGAAGGAGTTCTGGCGCCTCTGAAGCAGCTCATACACATCTCTCCTTGCTCAAGGAAGCATTGGTGCACAGTGTCAGGAGGAGAAAGGCCAGCAGTGCTGTGGCACAGACTCTCCAGGCACTTTTCCATATCCACAATGGCACAGCAGGAGGCTGCTGAGAAGCATCCTCCTGGGAAGGAGCAAGGTGAGAGTGCAGTCTCCCTCCCTACAGCTCTCCATGGCTGGCAGAGGGGGAATGGCCAAGAGCGGTGGCAAGGGGAGGCAGGAGCTCCACACAATGACCATGGAGTAGAGTCCCTCCTCTCATGGGCCAGCGGGGCCAGGCTGGGTTGTGGGCACCTAAGCCACCTTGGGGGTGACCCTACAAGGACACTTCCCCAGCCCCATGGAGGTGCTCACACCACTTTCTCTCTTTCTCTCCCCCATGTGCGCTCTGTGTCACCGGGCAGAGGCAGATCCAAACAGCAGCAGCAGCCTCTCCGTACCTACCAGGCCGGACCAGGCTTGACGCTGTCCATGGAGACCGCGGCGAGCACAGGACTTGGGCAGCCCGACGGTGAAATCCATACGGATCAACCGCGTGCCTTTGCGGCGAGCCGAGAGCAGCAGCCGCAGCTCCACCGGTCAGGCGGCGGCGAGGCTGTCCCAGGACACAGCGCTGGTCAGCAGCAGCAGCAGCAGCTTCCCCTGCCAGCAGCAGGGCCTCAAGCAAGGCTACCCAGAGGGAGCGACGGAGCCATGGACACCGAATAGCCCACCAGCAAAACGCCGCAGGATCAGCCATGTGCCGGCCCAGAACGCTGGGGCCAGCAGCGCCGGCACCGCCAGCCTGGCGCTGTCACGGCTGTGCCAGGACGCTCTGCCAGCCAAGGTACTAGCAGATCCATACAGGCCGCCATGGCTCCTCCCTGGCTCCGTGACGGACAATCGCCCCCAGCCTGGGCCCGTTCGCACAAGACACGTCTGGCGGCAACAGCGGCGGGCAAAAAAGCCCTACAGCCGGCCTGGCAACCAGAGCAGGACTAGCCAAGCACCAGCCCCTGGTGCTCATAGCCCTCACCCCTCAAAATAAAGTTTTCTGTTCATTTGCACTGGGAGAGCCCACGCTCTTTTCTCCAGCCATCTTGCAGCCTCCCGTGGCTGATCTCCAAATGGAGACCCTCGTTCAGTGAGACACTCCAGCACGTGTGTGCCCTCAAGGACTCAGCCTGTCCCATGGCAGCGCTCAGTGTCACATGAAGCGCTGGCCTGGAGACACCAGCCCTGCTCCTGCTCTCCTGTCAGCCGGGGAAAATTCACACCCTGCTCAGAATCAGGAGGTGGACATGACTAGCAGGACAAGGTGCCCAGGAGAGGCTAATCCCTCAGAAAATTAATCCCTTCCAGCACAGCCAGGCACTGCTCCTGCCCAGGAGGGACATCTTCAACTAGTCAGATTGTTCTAAACCCCATCCAACCTGGAATGGTTCCACAGCTTCTCTGGGCAACCTGTGGTAATGTTTTACTACCCTTGTTGTAACAATTTCATTGTTATAGCTAATATAAATTATCCCTCTTCCAATTTAAAACCATCATCCCTTGTCTTATCCCCAATAGGCCCTGCTAAAAATTTTGTCCTTTTGTCCTCTTGGGTATCTCCCTGGCACATCCCAGGATCAGGAAGCAATTAACTGAATTAAAATTAGAAATACACTGTATACAACAAGGGAAAAACCTCTGGCTTTTCAGCTCCTACATGTCAGGTCATGCTGGCACCATGAGGCTCTTGGCCAACAGCTCCTCTCCATCACATGTGATGAAAACAGGAGAAAATCTGTGTATCCCCCCCGGCACCAGCAGCCGTCCTTGAGGAGCAGCAGGGTTCACAGGTGAAGATTGTTCTGGGGAGAATGGGAGAGTTTCTCACTCATGTTCTGTCTGTTTCCTGAAAAAAACAGCCACTGACCTCCTGTTCTCTGCAAGTGGGACACAAAAAGTTAAAAAGGAATACAAAAACTAACCAAGTTTTGGGGCAGATACAGGTCAGACCACATGAGGCAGGAAAAGATTGCACAAATGACAGTTTTTAGAGGAAAATTAGTAGGAAATCCCTTCTTTACACCATAAAAATCTCAGGCTGTTGCTGTCGGACACTCAAGCCACAAGAAAAGTGCTTCAGCCCCAGCATGCAGCTGAGCTCCTTCTTGAATCACCTCAGTGGAAAGCCATCACTTTGCAAGCAGAATTCCCCCTCTGAGTTATACATAGCATACTTCTTTCCAACTGGAAGTGGTACTAGGTTTTGTTACCCAATGTTCAATATTAAATTGTGGAAGTATTTTAAATGAAAAGGGAATGAAAACTCATGGTATTTAAAGAAAATTGGTTGGAAAATGCTAAGATTTGCTCCATTCTAAAAGGGAATCAAGGTATCATGAGTCCTAAAAGACTCACTAGCTCTCTTGAACAAATAAGGAATAAAGCCTAAGAGGAAAATGAACACATAGACTTGAATTTAATTCAGCATTAATAAAGCTTTACAAAGGATTAGGTTAAGCTTGCAGAACACCTTTACTTTGATTCAGAGACTTGTTTGGGCTTCCCTTCAAACTCCAGAGAGCTGGCAAGAGTTTTCTGTGCAGTGTCCACAGGCTGGTCCAGCAGCTGCAGGCAGGGAGAGAACCGATGGCTCAAGGGAAGCAGCAAAAAGAGGCACCATGGGATGAGCTGAAGGTGGGATGGGCATAGGATATGTGGGATGGGAGCTCTGCTCCCGCCTCAGAGATTAGCCATGACTGCTATCCTGCCAAAATCCTGCCATGTTCCCATATTGCTTTGTTTCTCATGCTCTCAAATTTTTATTTTTTTTTTTTTTTGTCTTTCAATACCCTTTTACCACACTGTTTTGGCCTTTAGGAAGCTCTTCAGTCAGAACAGAATTCATGGGTTTTGTGACTTTTAACCAAGGAAAAATTTGACCCTAGAACATTTGTACACAAAAGGATCTGTTCTACAGCACTACGGTTTAAGAGCTTTCTTATAACTCCCACTAACCATTCAGACTAAGATGCGCAATCCTATTTGCAAGCAACTTTCTGGAATTCAGTATTGTAACCTGGAACGCACATGGGGAAAAGCCTAAACCCCAGTGTTACCCCAATTACTTGTGATTATTAGTCACAGATCAGCTTTGGAGCTTCAGCCTTGCCGAGAGCTACAGACAACTTGTCTTGGTTTGAGACAGTTTAAAGAGGTGGGAACTCTGAAATTAGTACCCTCCCCCTTGATTGAAACCAATCCCATTCCACCAATAAGGAATGAGATATGAGTAGATATGAGCGAAAAAATAACAGCTTGTTAACAAGCAGAACACCAACAGGCAAGAGGAAGAAAGGTAAATAATTGTTAGATACCAAACCACTAAATCTCACGATGCCATGGGAACAAAGAGAGACCCAAAATGCCGGAAACACCCATTCTTGGGACCTTGCTCATGTCTGAGCCTGAGAAAGTGGCACAGTCCTCTGATGCTTTCTGCCAAGTGTCACATCAGACAGCTGAAAAACTCTACTTATAAGTTTTATTTAGTGGTACTTTTACTACCTTAAAACTGGCACAACCTTTTATTAACCTGGTGTGATGTTTACAAGACTTCTGCAGATTAGTTAACTGTGTGGAGGTACATTACAGCCATATTTTCCCAAGTATATCTTATTTAAACCTTAGGCTGTAATTCTAGCTTTATTATTGAGGGATATCTCCCTTCAAAATAAAAATTATCAAAATTTTATATCAATCTTTAAGTTGTTCCAACACTTAAACCACAGATTTGAACTGAAAGACAAATGTAATGATAATAAGACACTCAGTCCCTCGCACAACAACACACAATCTACGGGATAACACGAATTAGAAGCAATCCATTGCATGGGAAAAGAAGATGCATTCTAAATGCAGACAGCCCATGAGTTTCTGCATCCTTTAAATAGTGTGAAAAGGAAGCTGTTACCTTAACTGACCCACCTCCGGACACTCAAAACAGTTTTCTAGTCTCCCAACCCAACTCTTCAGTGGTTACACAAAAGCAGAGCATGCATTCAGACCAGAACATGCAGGATTTGGGTCTTGAGAACGTGGACAGAGGGCTCAGATCCACCACTCTCAACCCCCCAGCCTGGACTTCTACAGCAGTTTCTTCTCCAGCTGCATTTCCACTTATACATACCTAAGTATACAATCAGGAACTCAAATTTGCATCTCTCCCAAATCCCCAAACCGGGCTGTAGTGTCAGATTCAGGATTTGACTAGGAACAGTACCTGGAGCCAAAAGAGCTTTTCCAGCTGTAAGTTTTGTTGAAACTGGTACACTTCCATCAAAATTCTAAGTTTTGACAAATTGGCAGTTTTTGATATTAAAGTGACTTTCTCAGAAAACTTCCCAATAAACTCAAGCTCTAATCCTAAACAATATAGGCAAACTTTCCAAAAGACTATGAGGATTTTTCTGCTTATCAACTGCTAATTGCCACTTAAAACAAGCAATGCACACTTGAAATCCAGAACTTAATGAAAATATTGGAAGAGTGTAGATGGAGCCGAGACGCCTCCAAATGATGAGATCCTGACCATGCTGTCAGCACAGGGGTAAGAAAGACTGCATTAAACACTAGAGACTGCACAGAATAACAGAACATGTTGAGTTGGAATGGACCCGCAAGGAACGTTGAGTCCAACTCCTGGTCCCACTCAGCACCATCCCCAAGAACCACACCATGTGCCCAAGAGCATTGTCCAAACACTTCTTGAACTGTCAGGCTTGCTGCTGTGACCATTGCCCTGAGGAGCCTGATCCACTGCCCAGCCATCCTCTGGGTGAAGAAACTTTTTCCAATATCAGCCCTAAACCTCCTCTGACACAACCTCAGGCATGGGCATCTGAATATTCTCTTGATATGCTAATACTGTATCCAGAAAAAACAAAGTCACAACAGCATAGTTATTGTTTTTAACTCTTTTCAGGCATCTCAAGACACAAGGAAATGGCAATGTGACACAGCTGCAGCCTAAACTTAAAAGTGCCCGTGGCCTAGAGAAAGGACATATACTGGATAATAATTTGGTTAACTGAAAGAGCTCATTATATTTTTATTTTGCTAGTCATAAACTGGCTGATCTCTACTAAATTATAAAGCATAGCATGTGAAATGTCTGTTCTATACCATACGCTTCTAATGGCAGATTCTTAAGGCAACCAGCTGGATCAGACTCACATGACTACTGCACACCTTGTCTTGGTTGCTCTGTGAGGTGTAGGTTCTCCCTTACAGAAAACCCCTGTTCACCATTTTACCTACTGCATTTCCTGGGATCTAAACCTCCTCCATGTGGACCTCCAGAGTCCCTCCCCAGAACGCCATTTTCCTGTGACAAACCTCAGGTGCCAAACGAAACCTAAACAGCAGTTTGAGCAAACTGTCTCGGAGGGGATGTTGAATGTGCGCAAACATGTGCTCTGTTTTTGTAAGGGCATCAGCCAGATCCCTGTTGATGCATCAAGTGCAGGAAAGTATTTGGCACCAGCCCTTAGCCCCAGAATTTATCCCCTTGCAGGCAGTGGAAAAACATTCCGGTTTTAGTTGTTCAGTTATATCGGATCTATACATAAACGAAGCATTCTGTCTGTCTTGCTGTGCAAAGACAATAACCCTGTCCACTCGGCTGGTGCTTCTAGGTATGGCACGGCCAGAGGAATTAACCTTTTCTAATTATATTTTAGCTCCTCTTTAATCTGAGCAGTGTTTGCTGATGAGAAGGAATCTCAGGACATGTGAGGGTCTCTGCATTCCAAGGGCAGACCCTCGCGGCCACTGAACAGGTCTGGGACTATGACTGGATCCAGCCACACCTAGATTCCATCAGGAATTTAGAAAGCCAAGGGGTCCTCTCATAACCTCGTGACTCAATGGAGGGTCTCTCATACCCTTAGCATCCCTCGGTCTCCATGCAAATCATTCTAAATTGGTTCTAATCAAATTTTCCTCTGTATGTTTCATTTATGTACTAAGTCACAGAGCAATCCTTATAAAACTCTGTTAGGTCATGCTTTCAAAAATTTATATTAAAACCTGGTTTTGTTAATACCTTTGACGGTGATTCTTTAAGTGGCCAGACCACTTATTTGCAATGCACTCCCACAATGGAAACTGCAATGAAGTGGGGAATGGATGGGAAATGCCAGAAATTTGTCTTGATACACAAGCAGAATAAAGTCATGAGAACTGGGAAGCACCGTGAGGTCATCAACATAAAGGATGAGTAGGAAACAGTTTGTTTTAATTGGTTCATGAGGAGGTCCCCCCAGAAATGTGTGAAACTGAAGGATGTGGGAAATAAAAAAAACTGAAAAACCAACAAAACCAGCCAGGAACAAAGACAACAAAGAGTACCATGAGGGAAATAATGAAGCCCTCAAGGCAGAAAAAGAATAGAAAAGTAGGGCCTGGAAGCCTGGGCTTTCTGCAAAAGAGAGAGAGGCAAGAGCACAGTTCAGTCAAAGCTAACAGGAAAGACCAAGAGTGCTCAGACAGGATGACGAGCCAGGGAGGTTAAAGAAAGAAATGTGCCATGGCCAGACCTCAGTGCTCAGTTCCAGCTTTAACACTCTCACTGGTATCTTTGGCAGCACTGCCAATTTTATTTTAGTCATGCTGCACAGACCCAACCTTCTGTACTCATCCAACACATTTTAGGAAAATGTTTCTACGTATATTTGTACTTTATAATTTTAATCTAATTACACTAAACATGTTTTATTTAACTCGTTTCCAGTAAAAAATTGAAATGTATGTGTCTCAACACACTGTGTTTTTTTCCTAAGTGTCAGGCAGCTTCTAGCATTCAAATGTCTCTACAATGAACTTTAACAAAAGATTAAAAGGGTACTTTGTAAATGCTTGGGACAAATATAAGCAGAGGAGAGACAATTTTCTATTAAACAACAGAGCAAAGTGTGAGACTGTCCAAATAACAAAACAAATGTTTATGGCCTCCCTTCTTCTTCCCATAACAATCTCAATGTTAAGTAAGAAAAACTTTAGCTTGTCACAGGCACATTTCTTTTCAGCATCTCATGCAGTACAGCCAAAAAAGCATAGAAGTACTGACTTCATAGGGGCCTTCTGACAGAAAGGTTGAAACAGCTGTTGTATTGGATGACACAGAGAATCAAGATTAAGGTATTTGGAAATACACTCTGATGTAAATAACAAATGAGGAAAACAAAAATTTGACCTTGTTCAGCTCCAAGTCATGCTGAAGTGCTCACTCGCACAGGATGATCTGCTTTAGCAGACTCAACCCCAAGGATGTTTCCACCAAAAAGAGGTTTAATAGAAGATGAAAAAACATGGAGTGGAAGCATGTCCCATCTTTACAGACATCATCTGCACTTACAGTGCACAGGTTCTTGGCATCAGAATACCAAAGTTCTGATTTAAGATAAAAACTCTAAGACATGCCTTTTCCTTCACCAACCCACTATGGAACAAAGACAATCGTACACAAAATCTAGCTCTTCCCTCTCCCCACAACATAATGCAGATCGCCTGTGCATTCAAACTAAAACCAATTAATTATGATAAAATAAGCAAGATTACAAAGGAAAAAAATCTGGAATTATGTAACTCCTATCATCAATCTTAACTCTTCCTAAAAATTGACACATGTTAGCAAGCAGATTGTTATTTTGGCAAAACTAAACTATCATCCCATGCTTACAAAAGAGAACTCTGGACATGCCTGAGCTACAGATAATGATTTAAGCATTCATCTAGTACTTTCCCCCCTCAAGTCACATTGCATCCAAAGAAGTTTAAAACAATCAGTTGCCAAACCACCTCTTTTTCATCTGTGTGCAAGGTTTTATATCCACATTCAAATGAAATTAGTTGGTAGCAGTCTGAGGAACATCACGGTAGTATTTTCCCCCCTTTTCAGCCTCTTCAGCTAGTGTTAAGCAGTTTTGATTTTAGAAATAAAAAAAAAAAGGTAAAAAGTATACAACTAACATCAGGGAATCAAAATATAACATGAATAAGGCTTGGCCTCTGATATAGTTCAGATTTAAAATCACTGTGCATATGTCATTTCAATGCAACTAGTATTCTTGAGGTTGGAAACAAGTTTCCCTAGGAACGGCCAATGGGAGAGGGGAAAAATGAATCCGAGCCAACAAAAAAAAATGGCTTTCTAAAGAACTATTAATAAGAAATCCGAAGAGAAGGGCATTTGTCTGCCCAACTGGGTAAATATGAAGTATTTCCACCATTAATTTTTTCATACAGTAAATCACTAAAACATAGACAAGCATCAAGAAAATACTCTGGAATCCACACATCTCTGGTCCAAAGTTAGTTGGCAAAAATAACTCAGTGATTATTCTTCTTACAAATAGGGTTATGTCCTAGCTCAGAACAAATTTTTAAATGCTCCAGAAAGGCAAACAGCCTTACAAACAGCTTGTTGAATGACGTGCCAACTGAAACAAGCGTGTAATAATGTTGTGAAATTACATTATCTGACACGTTTCAAAAGCTTATTCAGGTGCTTTTTAAGCCCATAAAACCTGCAGGGAAATACAGACAGGATGACATTTCAGTCAGCTTACCATAACATTTTTCTAGTGAAATTGCATAGCAACATATTAATGCTGAAAAAAAGTGTCAGCAGTAAAAACAAATGCCAATAACCTACACACTTCCGTGAAAAAAAAAGAAGCTAATGTACATCAGCACATTACAAAGGCATCACAGTCTTAACAGCAGTCTAGAGCATCAAATATATGCTCTAAAAATATCATAAAGCCTCTAAAGCTCATAAGCACTCTAAAATGAGAGAACAAGGCCATTTATACCACATGCCGTGTGAAATCTGCATCTCAGATCATTCTGCCAATACACACAATTTGGAGGAAACTATGGAATTTTTCTTTAGTCTATGAACAAGCAGACAGCAAGAATTGTTATCAGTGTCAGAGCTTTTCCTAAGTGATGTAAATACTCCTCAATACAATTTAGTTGTCAATTCACACACTGCAATGAGACACTCCATTCTGCCCAGTATGTTTCTGGTCTGAAAATCAAGCTAGAAAGCAACAATTGGTTGCTAAAAAAGGTCCTTCTTGTACCTAAAAAATTATTTCAGTGACAGAAATAGCATGACAAAGTATCCCTTTCCTCACAGCCCGATTCATCTGCAAGTCAGTTCAGATCAGACTGCACTTGGAAAGTGCATAAGGTGAAACCACACAGGTGATCAGGGAGAGATGCCTCTAGGAGAATTTAAATAAATGTCATGTGAATTTAAATTAAAAAAGATTATACAACTCTTAATACCACAAGTGAAACACAAAAGACAACATTATTCAAGATGCATGAATTATCAAGCCATACAGTTTATTCATCATACAGTTTTTCCATAACTTAGTCATCCATATATTCCTTTCACACCCAAAAAATGCCATGAATCTGCACCAAAAGGATTGTTAGATCAAGATCTAGATGCTAAATGATTCACATTTGGAAAAATGCAAGCAGAATAAGCACTTAACAATCTGAAATTTTATTCTTCCGAGCTCTCTCAAATGCACGACGCACTTTTCCAAATTTACTTCCCAACCCATTCTTTACCCATTATACTATTTCCCAGGAGAAGCATCTGTTGCCTTGACTAAGAAAAAGAAATCTGACTGCAAAGAAACCAGCCAGAGATGAAAGTTAACCACCTTTGCTAGTTACATCTCTGGACACCTACAAATAGCAACATGATCTTCATGCTGTTGTTCCCTCCTTCGTCTTTCTGATCACCTTTGGTTCATTTTTAGGTCTCACTTGTATTATTTTCCAGCAGTGTCTGCTCCTTACACTCAGCACAAATGGATTAGCACCACTTAGGGTGAACCCACAGCAGTACTGATATGTTACGTTGCAAGCTGCGTAGCTCTGAAGGAAACTCATTACCCGAAAAACAACACATTTCTGAATTCATAATAGTTCCTTCAAGTGATGCAACCAAACCAGTGAAAAATATTTTCACATATTCTAATAAACATCTGTTTGTTCTTAATCAAGGGTTTCAAGTATTTTCCATTTAGAGCAAAAAGAGGACTTTGCTGCTTAACAACAAAGGAAACACAGCAGGAATAGAACACCATTCAGCAACAAACTAAACCAGCTAAGGCTTGAAGACTCACGAGCCAGTTTGAATCCTGTCTGGATGTAAACCTGTCTCCATGAAAGGCAGGGCAACAGACTGAATCAAGACAGTCTTCAGATCAAAACACAAGTCTGAGTCCTCAGCCCAGATAATTTTCTTGCCTCGGCCAGGATACAGCAGAGATTATTTGAGATAGAATTGAGGAGAACAGAGGAAAGAGAATATCTGAACAAAGACCAGCAGGGGAAAAAAGAACTTCCTGCTCTAGAGGGATATAGAGAAGAATTTGCCATTGGATATCAAGTGGTGAAGATGAAATAGGTAATTGTGGTATTATATTCTTAGCCAAACCCACAGACGCCTCATAAAGACAGCAGAGCTAAGCCCCCACATATTCTGCCTATAACATTTCTGAGGACCTAAAGATCTTAATTACAATACACCTGAAATTATATGCAACCCCTAGAGAAAAAGTCACACCTCTTACTGGAAAAAAAAAAAAAAAAAAAAAATCTTCATTTTCTGCCAGCATTCATGACATCAGTGCTAAAGTGAACAAGCACCAGCCTGTGCCACCTCTCCTTGGCTGCCACTTGTGTTCTCACACTCCCTCAGATAGAAGTGATGACATGAAGACTAAATCTGAGTTACAGGGCAATTCAGCAAGAATGTCAGGTTCTTTGAAAACTCATGTAATGTGGCAAGTAGATCTGGATTTTCTTCAAGCACCCATCTCAAGCTCACTAACTTTGGTTAATTTGGTTTAACGCCAATAAATAAAAATTCTGGAAATGGGGAAATTAGTAAAAGCTCCAAAGCTCTGTCATTTAACATTAGTTTTCTCAAGTAGATATTCAACATGCCTTCAAAAGGAAAACAGAGGATTTAAATGCTATATAAAAATCATATTTTGTGAAAATATTTAATGTTCAATAGAGATCATTTACTCCTGTTCCTTTCAAAAGATATCGAACATGAATGAATGTCATGAATCTCAAAATGTGCTCTACTAATAAATCCCTAAATGACCATGATTCATTCCTTAGTCAAGGGAACTTTAGCAAACAGACTGTAGAATTCTATAAAAACTGGAATAAAATATTAATTGTAAATTTAGGAAAGTCTTCAGTTAAAGAAGAACAGATGTACAGCTAAATGGAATTACAGATCCAACACAGCCAGAAAGTCCTTAACTCTCATCCACCTCTCTACCCGCATGAAAACGTATCATGTTTACAAAGGAGAAAAAAATTACAGATGTTATCAGCTCTCTTTTTTAATGTTTTTTTTTTTACTTGGAAGGAAGGATTCCAGCTTTCATCTGCACTACTGATTTGGCTTGCAGCAGCATCATAGTTTGCAAGTGAATCCCCCCATCATTCACACTCACATCTGTTGGTTCATTTCTCAGATCACTCCAATGTAGACATGGCTGGACTCACCCATATCCATGAAGAGCTAGTGAGGGTATGAAGATTCCCAGCTTCTGATCCCACAAACAGCTAAAGAGCTGCCAGATCTGAGCTTTTAGTGGAGGATGAGAGGGAGATAACAAAGGAAAAGAAAGGAAAACAAAACAACCAAACAACCAGAAAATGTTTGTATCAAATTAACTGAACACACGATTAGGTGTTGCAAATTAATGTTCTACCTCTGTTTCAGGAAAGTGTCCAGTTAGGACACAGGAAGCATGAGAAAAAGTTTGATTTCTACCCTCTTACTCTATCACACAACTTCCTTGGGAAATGATTTAGCATAGTTTAGAGACTGACTAAATCCCCCCTGGAGTAGTAAGGCTGTTTCAAGGTGCAAAGAACATTTCTTTCCTAGCAAAGTGAAAATAAAATACGTACATATATATTTAACTTTCATGTACTTTGGCTGTCTTGAAGCTTCGTGACAGTTGCAGACCACATGAACCACGTCAAGTCTTGGTCCTTTACAGAATATATAGCACTGAAAGTGGAAACTTGCTTTCCTTCAATCATATAGCCAACATTTGTCTTCCTACAAAAGTAACCCATTTTAATTGCTAAATTCCGTTTTCAAGAGTTATTTCAGTACATGAGACTTTATGTGATAGCACAAAGGACTTTAATTGGAATTCCCCACAACTGATTCAAGCAAAATTTACCCTTAGGAAACCAAAGTGGGGAAACAGCAATTAAATGTCAAGCACCAGAAATAAATATTTGCTATAGACAAGGAAAAGTAATTCCATGGCAAGAAAATTCATTACATAAAAAGTAAATGAAGGCTTCAATTATACCCTTGTTCCAAAAAAAAAAAAAAAAAAATTCTTCTAACTTAAAGACACCAGATTAGGAAGAATTCTCTCAAAGTAATTCATTTCTCAAAGTACACTGGGATCCAAATCTTCTACAAGTAACATGGAGATTTACATTAATGCTTGGTCCTGCACTGGTGAAACACAAAGCAGACAGCTAGTCACATTCCTTTTCCTCAGCCAAATTCCTTCTTTCATCTCTACTCTTTCCCCAGCAGGGTGCAATAATCACAGAATCATAGAGTGGTTGGGTTGGGAGGGACCTTCCAGATCCTCTCATTCCAACCTCCCCTGCCATGGGCAGGGACACTTTCACTGTCCCAGGTTGCTCAGAGCCCCATCCAGCCTGGCCTTGAGCACTTCCAGGGATGGAGCATCCACAGCTTCTCTGGGCCACCTTGCCAGGGCCTTGGCACCCTCACAGTAAAGTCAAGATTACTGGATTGTAGCTCAAAGTTGGAAATACAAAATCATGGAAATACAGCTCAAAGGTCTCCTAAGAACACACCCCCAGTATTTTAATTAGAAGAAAAAATAAAAAGCAAAATCTGACATCTCCATTATCCTCTTAATCCCAGAAACCCGTCAAAGTATCCAAGCAAAATATGCCCATGTTAAGCTTTAAGCAATGGTAAAACTCTTAGTAGAATTCCCATTAATTTGAAGAGCATATAAGCATCCCATTTATAAGCTCAATTTTCTCATTTAACAAATTCATTTCCTTTCTACAGATACCAAGACTATCTAAAAGGAGCTTAGTTAAAGCATTCCAATGGTAGACATATTAAAACCTTCAAAACTTCAGCCAAAAGCCAACTGGCAGGAAAACTTTAAATGAAAACATTTACCTCACATCATAATCTGAAGTACACTCTTTGAAGCATTATTTTTAGATCAAATCTATGGTAAAGTAGGACTTAAAGAGATTTGTTCATAGCATGCTAATATATAATGTCCTAATCTTATTTATTCCAAAACTTGGAGCTTCCAGTAAAATTCCAGCTTTTCCCAGTAGTACTTTCTTCAGTTTTCTTCTGAAGATTCTTGCTGCTGCATATCTGTTTGCTATTACCTTTCAGACAGGAGCACATTCATCATGATTTAAGGATGATTCCCCATCTCTTCTCCCCCCCACCCCCCAAAATTTCATTCTAAAATTTTGGCTACTTCACCATCTTGCCACTGAGTGCACAATTACTGAGACGCAGATGTTTTAGAGATAACTGTCTCATTGGCATAAAAACATACAAAACCACAGCCAGCCTTCATGGTCTTTGAATTGCATACTCTAAAAAGGCAGTGGTTTTACCAACAGAATCTATCACTCTTTTTTTAAAAAAAGACAGGAGAAAAAAACCCAGAAAAAACAAACCAAAACAAAAAAGCCAACAAAACAAAAATACCAAGAAAAATATCACAGACCTTTAAATTCCAATGCTGCTATGTAGAGGAAAATTTCAGTGTTTTCTTATTATATTTCCAGTCATAGAAAACCTACATTTTAATCCTAAGCTAAGAACCCAAAACAAACTCAGACTGGCAATAAGCCTTTTTCTCTTAGCCAACAATATCTTAACCAAACTTTCCATTTCCTTTGTTTACAAAGTTCCTTCTAGCTCCCATGTTCCATTCAGCCCAGATCCTGAGAGCACCATTCATCTGGGAAATTGCTGATAAATGGGGTAGAAAAATGTTACTTGCAACAGCACTGCCACTGCCTACAGGTCTCCATGCTTTCTTCTGCATCATTTATGCATAAGTGATAGAACTGAGCTTTAAAGATCTCAAACCCACCTCATTTCAACCTTTTCTTTGTTGCTTTTCTGTGCAAACACCCAAACTTTCTCCTCCTTGAGGCATGCTAGAAAACAGTCTTTAAAAAAAAAAATGGAAAAACACATTTGTGGAAAGTGCAAGAACGGTGAAAATGACAAAAGACAGCGAGAGTATTTTCAGAGAAGGTTCTGCAGTAAGGACTGAAGTGCCAATATATCTCAGTCCTTGTCTGAAGGAGCTGCCTTGAAGGCACAAATTGATAGTGTCTCCTTGCCCATTCATTCCTTGTTAAAGCTGCCAGTTTTGCCTCTTTATACAAAAGACCACAAATCCAGTCTTTGCTTTTTCTTTTGAAATTCAGCTATGCAGCTCAGCTATGCAAAGCTGCAGAAAAAGTCAATGTGCATTCCAGATTAAGAACACAAAACCAAAACTTAAACTCAAACCAGTTTCCTTTTGTGGAGTACAGGATACATATGATGTGTGTTCATTCTTTCCGCTCCAATCAATACACACTGCAAGGTACCTGCTGGTGATCACTGCGTGTTCTGGGGAGCTTCCTGCTCTCTCCCAGCCAGCTCTCAGGGAACACCACAACCACCACCATTAAAGCTGTCCTTATCAAGTATTAGGACAAGGTAAATCATGCAGCCTGGATCTGCTAGCACGGCTTGTACATAAATGTCAAATCTGCCCATTTGTAACAGGCACAAGACATTAAGTGAAATAAATGCCACAGAGCGATTTGGCTTCTTGTGCGCTGCAACAGACATGACAGATTTCAAGCACAAAACTTGCTGATTGGAAGACTTTTTTAATTGCCAAAATGCTACCATCTGTTATTCTTCTAGGTTTACTGAGACAGACAGGAAGGGTCGCTGCAGCAAGCGTTTGAAAAATTGGTGGCAAATGACAGGTAATGGCTTTAAACTGACAGAAGGTGGGTCTAGATTAAATATTAGGAAGAAATTCTCCAAGATGAGGGTGATGAGACACTGTAACAGGTTGCTCAGAGCAGCTGTGGCTGCCCCATCCCTGGAAGTATCCAAGGCCAGATTAGATGGGGCCCTGAGCATCCTGGTCTGTTGAGTGGCATCCCTGCCCAAAGCAGGGGGGACTGCAACCAAATGGCCTTTAAGGTCTCCTCCTAACCCAAACCATTCTATGAAAATTTTAATTGTACATCCGAGGCCTTTCCCACCTGCCCTAGCTTTTGTCCCCTGCTCTGTGTGTCTGATCATTGGTGCCATATCCATGGATAACACTCCACGAAACTTTCTCAGTGCAAGGAAGCACCACTTCTCACACGGTCTGCAGGGCTTCTTGCAGGTACAATGCCTGGTGCAAGAAATTTAGGGGTTGTTAGAAATTATTAGAAATTAAAAGCTAGAAGGAAACAAAAAAACAAAAAACAAACAAAAAACACAACAAAACAAAAAAACAAACAAAAAAAAAAAAAGCCTGACATCCCCGACCTGATCACGCAGCTAGAAGGCCTAAGAGCTTTAAGGAAATTCAAGGTCATGTCAGTGATCCTTTTAGGAAAGGGTAGCAGCAAACCCAGCTTATACTTAACACACTCCAGCCAGCCCTACTGAAGATAGAATTGAAGTTAATCCACTTCATCTGAAAGAGAAACAGGAAAAGCCATGGGTGTCCTGGGAGGCAATGCCTCTTCAAGCTCAGAAACACTTCTTTGACACAATTTGACCTGCTGTATCCGATTCTGGAGCCGTGGCACAAGGTACAATCTAGCCCTCAATGGGAGAAGGATAAATGTGGTTATAAAAATCAGACAGGAAGAGACCTAAGCAAGGAGACAGCTGAATAAAACCAATTCTTGCAGTTTGAATAGTTGAGGATGGTAGTTGTCAAGAATGAGACATTGAGCTAGATGGAATTAGCCTGCCATCATGGCAGTTCTAACTTTCTTATATTTCTAAAAGGAAGGCGTTCTGTATTTCTTTCTATAAATCCTAAACATGATTGAAATGCTAGACTGCAGATAAGAGAATAAGTGTTAAAAAGCAGAGCTGTCTCCTAAACAAAAAGCTAAAAACTGAAGGAAATATCTTTGCCAACATATAATAGCAACCTCTGAACTCTCTTTAATTCCATATCTGGCTTCTGTTTAATCAAAGCAATCTCTTCCCCCCATTAAAAGCCACTTTGGCTTAGATCTCTAGAAAACCCAAAGTGCAAGGTCGGAGCTGGAGCTGTTACTTGAAAGAAGTGCCATTTCACGAACATGGGGCTACGCTGTCACCACAGCATGGCATTCGTCATATCCAATTTCATTAATCTGTGAGCTAATACAACTCTGCATGCTGCCTTTTGCTCCGGAATTAAGAGCCCTCGTGCCAAACCATGGAGCTTTTTCCATCTTTCAAAAAGTAGTGACCCAGCGGCACAATTGTTTCTTTGCTATGAGCAACAAACCAATAGGGGTAATGGCTCTAATTGCAGCCTATTTTCAATATTTTTTTACAGGTATGGGTTGGTGACACTTTAGAGTGAGATTACCAAGTAATCCCTCACCAAAAGCAAGACGTAAAGTGTTAATTCCTTGCACATGGGCAATACACCCCAAAACATTACAGATTCAATTAGCACTGCTTGATGTTCCTACAGTTTCAGGGCTTCTCACCTGCCTGAAACAGTGAGACCTGCAGCTTTCTAATTAAAGGCTACCAAAAAAAAAGAAAACGCATTACTATAATATATCATTTTACCTTCAGACAAGTGCCAGATTTTTATTCCTTCTTCATACCAGATTTTCATACTTTTGTTTAAGGTTAGGGTGAATTAACATTTCTGACTTTGGAGATGAGCGAAGTTCCCCATATTTTTAAAGGCCAGAATTAAGAAAAATCTCTGGATCATCACCGCGCAAGCAAGATGCTTCCAAATTTAGCTTCACTAAAATTCAGACGTTTTAGTGAAGCTCCCTGAAGCAGCTAGAGTCTGGTCCTGTTTTGTATGTTGAGGGACCTGTCATTTATGCTTGAAAAAATTCATTTCCTATGGGTGTATTTACTCTAGAACATCAAAATACACATTTTTTTAAGAGAGCTCCAACAGTAGAGCACTGAGCTGAGTTACACAGAAGCTTAAGGCTACAATAATCTTTTGCTTCGATAGGATCAGTAACCAAAACTAAGCATTAAACACTGTGCACCAAAAATAAGTGTCCATTTCAGGAGTCATTTTTACAGCTCAAGGCAATATTTCAACATGTTTGCATTCCGCTATAGAATTTCCTTTTCTGTTTCAGCTTTGCTTTCTTTTGTTTCATTCATGGAGCAAAATTCCATGTGGATGTACTCTGCTCTTTCTTGAGGGAAGGAAATACATTTTTAATTAATTTAACAAATTGCTCACATTGCTGAGGCATAAATAACCTCTGTACTACTACCAAGTTCAGTAGCCCTTTCACAGCAGCTGTTAACACCTCTTCTCACTGCCAGAAACTTCCGGATGGCAACTTGGAACGAAGTCTTTCCATTTCACAGCAAGATAAGCTATTCTAATTCTTTCTCTGTCAGAGCGAGGCTACAGTCTTTTAGCACTTTAGTATTTAGAGAATA
>VZRL01002262.1:604982-764296 GCA_013397895.1 Origma solitaria
GGGGGAAGAAAAGAAGAAATACAAAGATCAAAATTACGAAGTGAAAAACGTGTAACTGAAAACCAATGCATTCCTTTTCTAAAGCCAAGGAAGAGAATTAAGTTGAATGAGAGCCCACAGAGTAAAAGGAAACAGGCAAAACCATGGAAGAAAATCAGGGTGGAGTAGAAGCAGGAGAGTGAGTAAGCACCAGGAGCTGAGGGAATCAATAACAAGGTTATGATCCAGGGGGAGAGATACAAATCTACACAAATCATATGCCATAATTCAACTCCAGCTCCAGATGGGCAGAAATGAAAGACAGGAAAATATCAAAGTGGAAAGAGGAGGGGGAGAGAGAGAAACAGAGAGCCACAGAGATTATTTTACTTTAAATATCGTACGGTTTATTAGAAAAACCCAGTGACAGCCTGCTGTTAAAGAATTCTCAGCTGCAAATTTCATCTGCAACGGCTCAGCTTTGCCCTTGTGTATTTAGCAATTTTAATTAAAGTCTCACATATTTCCAAGTAATTTTTGCTAATATGTTTCTGCTCCAATTTCAGGCAATGAAACAGGGTCTTACTCAGGCCTCTAAAACAATCAGTAAGTTCCATAAAGAGAGTGCTGTCAAAAGGCCAAAGCCATAAAACTCACGATTCTCTTACACAATGTGAACAGAGCCCTAGAAAACATCCTGTAGGCAATAATCCTATGCTTGGCAAAGAGATAGAAAGGATAGCTTAACAAACCTTTTCTATCAATTTCTATGATGTTGTCAGTGTAGTACTTGACCTTATAGTTAGGGGACTTTAAAGAAATTGCAATATTTTTTGATGTCCAAGGAGGTTAGAGCTGGGTGATCATTAGACCATCTGACCTTATCCCTCGCTGCAGGACATGAAGTATCTCCTTCCATTCATTCCATGCTTCTGAAATTAAAATAAAAATTATTCACGGACCTTCTAAATCTCCGTGCTCAAGCATGACTCTCCTCTACAAAGAAGCAGGAAGCAACTGGGACAAAATCATTCCCCTATCCCAGTCAGCACTGCTGACTACAGAATGAACACCTGAGCTGATTTACCCTGATGGAATTTTCTCAGGTGGAAACATTTCACTGTTGAGGTCATGTTCACCTGTTCACGGTAGCACACAGCTGGAATAAATCAATCGGAACAAAACACACATCTCTCTTCACTGGGATGATGCAAATGGAGCAAAGAAGCAAATTTGTCAAATTATCATCTTTGAGAGTTCACCTAGAACCATAACCACTCACTTCTCCATTCTGTTTGGAACTGTTTCCTTTCATTAAGATAAATATTCCCCGAACAGCCTCTATCATGGAATTATTTTGCCCTCACACTCAATGATTCAGCTCCCCCACATCCTGAAAGGAAAACATCTGTCTGCACCCAAACTGCTTTACTGATCCAGCAGAACTACTGTAAGCAAGTCTGAAATTCTTGTTGTTGTTTTATTTGGAGACCTAGGGAAGCTTATGGAGTAAAGCATCCTCAGCTTGAGTCTCCTGGGGCACAATATTGATTCCTCCTAACCACAGCGAGTCACAAAACATCTGTCTTGTGCGGTTCTTGGTGGATGAGCTGCCTTGCCAAGTAAGCAAGAAGATTAAATTAAATAAAAAAACCCAAAATATTAAATATTCTGTTCCAGGATCTTTTTCCTCGCTGGTTGCAAGTGAAGGCAGAAAGATGATCCTGCCACAGACTGCTCTTTGAGGGCTGGGTGTGCAGCTGGCAGGTACTCAAACCTATATTTAAAAGCAGAGTGGGGATGAGGGAGAACCACGATGAAGGGTAAAGGGAGGGTGGCTGAGAAGGGCAGGCTATTTGGGGCCACAAAAAAAAACTTTGTCATCAAATCAGGTTTTTTTCCTAGGGAAGTGGGAGGTAGGGGAAGAGAGAAGGAAGAAGAGAAAGATTTTACAGTTCCTTCAAAGTCATTTAAAAAAAAACAACAAACAAAACAATACTCTACCGGACTTAAAATATGTGAAGTCCAAATACAATAAGTATTTTTAAAAAAACTAAGTACTGATAGTTTATCCCTCCACAGTGCATGGAGAGATTCTACCACTGCAAAGATAAGCACTGGATGTACAGAAAGAACAGGACTAAAATGGTTTTCCCTCTTGGAAACCGTATCTTCTCAATATGCATTTTAAGCACATCCACTGCAGACTTACTGAGGGTCTGCCAGTGGTCTGACAGGTAACTAATTAGAACAAAAACTATCCTACATAAAAGAGTGCCGCATCAGACTTCTGAGTCCTGATAAATGTCTAACAGATATGTTAGTTTAAAAGGACTAGGCCAACTAAAATTGAGGACAGTATTTCACTTTTCAATATATTGCTAGGGTAGGAATATTTTCTTTGTAACTAAAGTTCACCAGAGATGCCTTCTTATTTATGTAATATATTAAAAATACTTTTTATTTCCTGACTAGCAGACCATTCTGCTTTTATTAGAGATTATTCCTCTGGCAATACCTTTCTTCTTTTCACTTTTTTAAACTGTTTTTGGAAATTTACTTAAAGCACATAAAGATTACTTAAAATACGGTTCAACAGATATTGCTCTTATAACAGTTACTGTATTGCCCCAAGAGACAGGCATGGGGAATGGTAACTGTATAAACTGTATGGGAAAATGAACAGCATAATTTAAAAAGCCTTTACGTTGTGAGAGAATCTTAAAATGGTTTCTAAAGCTCTGGAAGAATGCCAGAAAACCTTCTGGGGAACAAGGTTGTCTTTAACAAAAAGTTGCCCAAAATTTGCTAAATTAGTCATAGGCCCATCCTGCTTCTTTTAAACCAAGTGAGAACTAAAAACCGGGAAACAAATACAACATTTAGGAGCAAATGATGAGAATAGCTTTTAAGCATGAGAAATTCGCTGCAATTACCTGAGTGCCAGGCAGTGGGGCATACACCAGTGGCCTCTATTCCCAACTGCATTGTCTTTCTAACCCATTTGCTTCACCTTCCTTCCTTTGATTTCTCATCCATAAATAATTTCACTGAATTATTTTACCTCCTTGACACGGTGTATTAGGAAATAGTGGAAAGAATTAGAAAAATAAAAAGTATTATAAAAGCACCAACTGTAGGTCTGAGAGCTACAGACAGGCAAGAGACTCTTGCCGTCATCAAACCAAGAGTCAGAACAGTAATATGGTAAAAAACAACATGCTGTAATTTCAAGGAAAAGAATAATCCAGAACAGAGGAAGGAGACCCTGCAAAAGATAGATTCTTAGTTTACAGAGACTCCAGGCATTGGCTTGTGTTCTCATTAAAGCTACAAAAATCAGATCTGCCGGACACATAATGTGATATAGAAAGTATTTTAAAATTGAAGCCTTCCTTCCCACAGAACGTATTTTCAAAATCTCTTATTGTGCTCTTCTTACTCATTACAGCCCTCTGTCCTGCTTGCTTATAAAAATACACTCTCACTGGTTTATTTTTTACCTTTCTTCTCAATCTATCCATCATGATTCATTCCTGTCTATCTCTTGTAATACTATGTCAAGATTAAATCCAGACAAGAGTTCCTGAAAAAACAGAATTCCTTCATGGATTGGACACATCTGCCAACAGATGTAAAGGGATTAAAAACAATAATCCTCTAATTCCATGATGATTGCTCTGAAAAACACACTCCTTTCTTTCAAGAAATTCTTTCTTCGTCTTCAAACTAGGGTTCAAAGAACAGGAAATTCACACTTCAACTTTATTCACCACAACCACATCATTTGAAAGGGAGATAATCTCAAAGATAAAGGCTGAGGGGGAGTTTCAGGTCCCAATTAAGTGGGAGACCAGGTTCCAGTTGCTGGACTATAACACCACCATGATAGGGCTGATGCTCCAGGGGCTCAGTCTTTCAATGATCTGACGGCAGATGTAACAATACAATCACACAGCATTGCAAATTTTGCAAGATCGTTGCCAGTCTTGCATCTTTTGGGGGTTTCCTTACTTCCCCAACAGGTTTATTGCATACTCACATAGGTGCACAAAACTGTGCTCAAACCAACACTCAGGCAAAGATTTCCTTTTTTTCCCCAAAGTGCCTTTGGATGCAAGAAGAGAACAGTCAAGAAATATCATCATGTACTTTTTCACTGCTGCCTCAGTCTAATATAATGAAACAGAAGTCTTGGATACTCTCAGATTGCACAGCCTTTTAGTAATTAGTAGGCAGAGAGATGCATTTCAGGAGAACGAAGGAAAAGCGATAGAAATCAATCCCATCAAAATCAGCCGGTGCATCTGGATGTTTTGCCACCTCATCGAGGAAGAAGGGTTGTGGGTGTTTTGTGTAAAGAAATGAAAAAGCAATAGGAAAATTCTGGGAAATTTGTGCCAGAAACACTCTAAACAAGCATATTGGTTGGTTGGGAGTTTTTTTGCTAATGCCATAAGGAGAAAACAGCTGGCCTTCATGGCTATATACTCAGATTTCCAAGAGCAAATAGGCACTGGTAAATGAAAAGCATCTTTTGCACAACTTGACTGTTTAACATTTTCAAGGGGTATCCTTTGATTTTTCCTACTAGTGTAAGAGTACTAGCAGAAATAAAGTACTTCTCTCTATACTTACATATAATAATTTTTCTCAAGGACACTTTAAATCTACTTAAAATGTACAGCATTTACTGTATACTGGTGATTAATCAAACAAAATAAAACTAATCAACAAACAAGTGTGAACTTTATTTACCAAACTTTCTTTATATTCAACATCTAAATGTATTATAATAATAGGATTCTATTGCCAGCAAAATGTACAATCTGACCAAAAGTGGATTTCTTTAAAAATATTTCATTTCCTTGAGCTAATTGGCACCAGCATATTTTAGAATATAGTTCTTCTCCTTGAGGAAAACGAGCAATTCCACCTCCTAAGCAAACCAGTAGCACTGACCAGGAGTCCCTTCAGCCCGAGCTTTAGAGCAAACCAATGCACTGACAGTACAGCACAAAGAAACACCTTCTGGGGTAAATGTGTGAGAGAGGAACTAGATGTAGCTATGGGGATGTTCTGCTGTTTCCCCACCAGTGTGTCCATGGCAGAAGCAAAGAAAGTGCTGTGATTGTCAAGGGGAATGCAACAAATATGACCAAGGGACTGTTGCTCTGATTTCTGATATTTGTGGAGACTTGCGGAAGCTCGCAGCCAAGTCAGACAGGAGCACACAAGATGGCAAAAGTGTGAACTTTATTTACCAAACTTTCTTTATATAAGCATTAATAATCTAACAACTATTGGTCAGCAGTTTTCCACCCCCTAAAATGATTGGTTACAACCCTACAGCATCCAGTACCAAAAACACAGAGATTAGAAAAGTACAGAAATGCAACTTATCTCTATTCTCCATGAGAAAGAAGAGAAAGATTTCTAAAACAGTGCTACTACAAGGGACAGCCTTCCAGCACCAGCTCCAGGGGCATGATTAACCCAAAGGAGAAAAGCCTGGAATTCATGAAAGACATGAGCTACCAATATGCGGCCGCAGAAATTGCCAACACCAACTATGAGACCACAGAATCCAGGATGTTTCACTCACAGCCTTTCCCAATATAAAGCCAGAAGCACTGGTGCAGTATATCTAAAATAGTCCAATATATCACGTGGCAAATCCCAGCAAGGAAAGGAGTGCTTTGCCCGCCTTGCCCCAGCTGGCAGTGGGAGGGCTGGGCAAGGTCAGGCTGCCAGCACGTTCCTGGGGTTGGCAGCGTGGGCTGTCTCGCCGGGGCTGAGCCCTGGCCAGCTGGCACGAGCTGGGGCCACTCTCTGCTTCCCTCTCTCTGCCGAGTTCCTTCAGCTTTTTAGGAAATTATTCTACAGTTCTTCCCTCAGGCCAGATTAGTCTTTGCCAGTCAGGAGAATAAATGCAGCAGAAGGAATATAGAAGGACTGCTTTTGTGACATGGCATTTTTAGACGTTTATAGCAACAGATTGAGAAATCTGCTTTCACAGAACAATCAAACATCAGATGTCAGTATCTATCGCTCCTTAGGTAATGGGAGAAACCTACTTCTTTTTTAATTCCACAGAGCAACATATTTTGGTCACTTATCTCGTCATGCTTAAACATACACAAATTTTTTAATAAAATCAAAAATAACCTGTGTGGCGCCAGCCACCTTCAGCTACAGGCATCCGTGTGGGAGTCCAGAGAAGACTGATCACCTCCTCCTCTGGCTTCCTCTCCTCACCGCGCACTAGGAGCCAGAGAGGAGCACACAGCATGCCAGCACAAACATGGGAATTACCAACATCAAACGTCACGGGAGGATAAAAAAAACGAGGAACAGGAAAGCCCTCTGGGGGTGGGCTAGTCTGGGTGCAAAATTCAGCTGTGTCTGGATTTTAAAGGGTACCTGCCAGAGTTGCTGATCCATGTTATTAATCAGGGAATAACCCTAGCCAAGATTGCCACGAGGCTGTTAGGACAGCCCCAGCACTTCTGTTCATCCAAGGCCTTTATGCTTTGTCAACCTGGGCATAGCACTCCCAAACTTTTTTCTCATCTCCAGCATTAACATGCATTAGTTGAAACAAACCAAACAGGCAGTGAGTGCTATCAGCATGGCCCAACTTTAACCCCAGGTTAAAATTAATTAATTCTGGAATATCAATTTCTATACTTTAGTTCAGACAAAAAAGATTTATTGGTTTTTTTAGCAAAGCAAGTCTCCCTGCACAGCAGCTGATGATTAATTATTCCAACAAGTAAATCTAAGAGGTGAGGCCACCTTTACTGATCACCGTTCAACACCTGTGCATAATGCCAGCCCTGTCTTCACCACCTTGTGGCAATTTAGTTTTCTGAAAGTATCTATGTGCCCGTAGGGTTTCACTGCATATGAAAGAACATCTGCAAAAGTAACATTCACTGACTCCCAATGCATTTGATGTTCTGCTATTTTCCAGCTATGCAGTGAATTAATTGCTGTTATATTTCTGTCTTGGCGGGCAAAGCAGATTCCTTTTTAAGATGTGCTAGTTCAATTAAGTTATTACAAAATACCTGAAAAACACTATTAGGATGCTAACACATGACAACCTCCCTTCCCTGGCTGTTGCCATTGAAATGAATGAACAAGCAACTTTTCTTTTAAAGCAGTTCTGTTGAAAACTGAAAATACAGAATCACTTTTCATGGTGATTTTTTTTTTATACTGAGTGCAAGGATGAGATGGATATTTATTCTTAACCCTCATATCAGTGGTGAATGAACAGTTTATCGTTTTTGTCTCCAGTAGCCTCTTTTTGGTGGCCCCACCTGAAATGAGCATCACAGGCACCTGACAGTAGCATCTATTGAAACACTTGAAATTTGAGGGAGGTTTTAGCTCATTCAGGCAGAGGAAGATGACTGTGAAATGGCAACGCAGGAATCTGAGGGGAAACGTATTTCATACAAAAAGAAATGAAAGGCAAAAAGACATAGACTTTTCAGAGTCCAGTGAGAAGAAAATAACACAGAAGAGTGTGCTGCCAGTGTAAGCCTGCAGAGACAAGCACAGCAAAACTGACTCTGGTGACACACCAGGCACCACAGCTGGGATCAAAACACTCTAGTACACACTATTAAATGACCCAGAACTAGCCCTTGGCAAGGCACATGGAACTTGCCATGCAAAATGGGGTGGTTTTTGAAAGAGGGATGGTCCTCAACCATTACAGACATTATTAAAAATCAAAAATTGTCTACAGAAATCAAATGAGGTAAAAAGAGCTACAGATTTCAAAGTCAGAATTAATTAAAAAAAAAAATACAGTGTAGTCAGCACCATCAACTGCAAAAGTGTTCAGAATTTGGAGAAAAAAAATGCAAGCATTATGAAGAGTTCTACCCCTTGGCTACAAAGTTATGAGGGCTAGCTTAACACACATAGAGTTTACAAGTGTGCCAATACCCATTACCCCGAAATAATTACTCAGAGGAGAGAATATCTGAGAGAAAGATCAATGAACTATCAGTTAGATAACAATACAAGCCATTTTTCTTTTTTATTTTGGAAACAAGTGTAGTAGTTAACATGACAGTATATAAAAATGTTCTTGCCTCTGTAAGAATATTCTTAATCAGCAGATGAATGGAAAAAGACTGACCAATCCTGTTAAGAAAGAGTATGTGTACCAGACAAAGAGAAATTTAAAAGATTCAATGGGTAGCTATTTCAAATACTGAAGGAGCAACGGCTGCACTGAATTTGCTCTTATCGACAGGAAGAACTTCCTGGAAAAGGACAGCAAAGCAATTCAGGAAAAAGCTGGTTACTTTTGCAAGCACTTGAGGAAATCCTTGAAATGAAAAATACAGATCAGGAAATCTTCCCTGCTCATATCAGAGTGATCCCGATCTTAAGAAAAAGGCACATTATTTGGAGAATCCCATACTGAACAGAGGTTTCAACAAAATGGGTAATATATCAGCAGGTCACTTCCACAGAAAAACAGGCATTTTCTTTCTACAAAGATATAGAAGGGTCAAATAAATATGCAAAGAGATTTATATTTCTGATATGGAAGAATCTTCCAGATAAGGCTGATGCAGAATTATTCTACAAAATTCACATATCCGTATCTATTGCAAAAATCAAAACTCATCACAAGTGTCCTTAGGAGAAGCTTTTTCCCACTCTGCCACTTGGGATCTGCACAGCTTCTACACAGCTTCTACACAGCTTCAGCAGGAAATACAGGTTGCAAAGGGAAATAACTGTTACCCAGGACATATTTATAATTTGAGAGAAAGTTAAGCAAAGGTGCAAGTAAAAGTTGTATCAACACTGAGTTTCTGCTTCTTCCAGCATCCCCTTCCTTCGGGCACCCCTACTAACTTCTTACCACTGCAACATCATGGTAAGGAACCTTCCTGGTACAAATAAGTTTGCCCAAAACTAAAACAAAATAACCACCCATCACCAGAATTACTTAAAAGTGGGTGATGAAAGTGAGTGCAGCAAAGGGATACAGGCTGGTGACAGCAAACCTGAGGAGATAAGGGGTAGACCTGCTCCAGACAGTCAAGGAAGACAGAGATGCTCCTTGAAGTAGCAAACTGCACAGGGACTTTTTTCTCCTAATCCAGACCCAAATCTAGCAGGAGTATCAGATCTGCATTTGGACAAAAGACTGGGTTCTGGTAAACCGTATTAGCACGAGTCACACAGTAAAATTTTCTACAATGCAAATAAAGGCATCACAGTTTGTCTTTAAATTCTGCTCTCTGTTAAATGTTTGCAGGCAGAGCTGAGCACGCTTTCACTTACATACTACAAAAAAGTATATATTTATAGCTCAGCTGTTATAATAGAGGAGCTGGAGGAGGTGAAATTCCCTGCTACCTCTGAAACATAGCAGTTCTTCTAACTAACAAAGGTTAATAAAAGCAAAATGCTTTTAAACATAAAAGCCTTAGATTTATTGTCTTCATCCTATGTGCCAGCTAATTTTATCACACAGTCATGTAAGTATAAAAGAACAATTTGCAGTTGCACCTTCTCAGATGACGAGGAAAAGGACGGTGGCAAGGAACACAGGCAACTTTTGGTGACAGCAGAAACTTGACCCAATTGGCACAGGATGAACAAAACCTCTGTCATGGAGTCATCCAACCAAAAGCTCTCACCATGAAAACAATATGACACCGTAACAGTCTTCCTCCTCACAGCATTCCTGTAAAATAAAACTAAAAATTCCACCTTAATTAATGAATAATAATTGAACCCAGAATCCCATCTGATGAGAGTGCCAAAACTGCTTGAATTTTTCCTATCCAAAAATTATTCGCTGAACAAGCAGTGCTAAAGTCCAGTTGTCCAGATTTTTTTTTTTAAATAATATATTGTTTAGTTCTTCCACTTTTTGAATAGCTGGCTGAGGCAATGGAAATCCCATGTCATGTTTATCTATTCTTGGATCCCAGTTATTAATCCTTGTAAATGCACACCAGCCTTATCACATTATAAACACCCAAGCACCCTGTCAGTATCCCAGGAAAACAACACGTATGCTGCAGTCTACTGGGAAAAAACAAAGTAGAAAAGACAGGAGTTGTCTGGGTTTTCACTATTTATTTATTTCCAGATACTAACTTTTAACAAAAAATCCTATGGAAAAGCCATTTTCAAATATCAATTCGGAAATAAAAGAAGTAACATTGCTGAGTTGACCTTTGTTTCCTCCACAGATGAAGAGAGGAAAGCATTCACCTGTGCGCAATCAAAAAAATAAAGAGCACATGTGTTTTAGTATTTTTATGTTTGGAAGGGGAGTTCAAGGAGAAGGGGGCTTAGAAAGAGTTTGTCTAAAGAATGCAAGCAAGGAAGAGCAGTGGGTTTGGAATAGGAAAATTTCTCTTTTCTTAGAAAAAAGAGACAACTCCCCATGAGTGCATATTGCAGCTATTCACACTAAGTTTGTTCTGCACGGTGTTAAGTGTTCTGGCTCGGTTCCAACAAAGCACTTAATCACGTACTTAACTTTAACTACATCCACAGTCCTGTAGGACATCAATTAAGCTGATTTTAAAAAGACTACTTGAAAATATTTGAAGTCACATACTTGTAAGTCCTGTTGGATTGGAGTGAATTGAAGCCTTTAAAGCCTGCTGTTCTTTGACAGGTAAAGGCAAAAGCTGTTAGAGCCAGAACTGGGGGAAATTTAATTTGAAAATGGCCTGCCTTCAAAACCAGGTTTCATGAAAGTTTTGTATTTCTCATTAAGGTTAAAAATTCCAAAAACGTGCGTCCTCCCTGCTCTGTTACCAAGCACAACAGGAAGAAATAACTCCCACTCTCTCCACCCGTTCTCCTCATTCCCCAATTCTTCATTCTCCTTTTCTCTTTTTTTAATTCTATAATTTGGGAGTTTATTCCTTAATTTGAAGACATTACAAAGTATTTTTCCCAGAAGGAGAAAGAGAAAATGAGCAAGGCATTAAAATGTCTACACTTTTCATTTAAAGGTCTGAAGTGTAACTTGACTAAAAGAAATATCTTTGCTTTAGGTGTGAGCATGTGTAGGATTGTAATTTTCTGATTTTTTAATTAGAGAGTTTTAAACTCTTTGTATTCAAAATTGGCACTAGTTTACAATAAAATAGCACTCTGAAAGACTAAATGTCCAGAATAAACATCAGTAGCGCAAAAACTGCGAACGTAAGTGCAACAAGGGAGCCAAGTTTATCTGACTCTCAGCCCAGGGAATCCTGCTTCCCGCTAACCAGTGCCACCTTTTCCTAAAAGAGTGCTTTATACTGCTTCAAGACAGCTGGCACAGAAACTAATCCCTGAAAGACAATATGCTGGCCTGACAATTCTTGCTGCTGCACGTAGATCGGGCAGGGAGGCTGCACTGCTGTGACCCCACCTCACCATCCCTGCACACACCCCACACCAGCCGGGGCTCCGGGGACAACTGAGCCTTCAGGGTCTCCTAAATGTGTCCCCTTGCCTGAAATAAAAGTTCTGCTGGGTCCACAGATGAATTTTGAACTGCGCGTTATTAACAGCAAAAAAACAGAGAATGAGGAGAGCTGGAGGACAGCTGGATTTTCCTAGAGGAAGTAGAGCAGGAGAAGAAAAATTTCTTTCACTCCATTCTGTTTGTCAGATTCCCTTTCTAGGTATTTCTCCTCTTCAGGGGCTGTGTGCTTGATCAACATAAGCCAAAATAATTTGAGTGCAGTGTTAAACAGTGTAGCTCTCTGCACTGGGGATGGTTGAATCTTCTTCACCCTGACTTGGCTTCCTGGCATGTACAAACAAATGTTGTGTAAACTTCTCTATAAAACCACAAGAACTTCTAGTTTTTCTAAGCTGTTTCTCTGAGCCACTTATTTCCAGAAGAAATTCTGTGTCAGGTGCAAGGAAACAAGTCTCAGGGCCCCAGGCAAAGCAAAAGCATTTTATATCTGCTATCAACATATTGGCTGCAAATGTCTTCCACTTGACCCATTCTGTTAAGAAAGGTTTTGAATAGACAAGGCTAAGCCATGTAACATGACAGAAAATGTTGGAGAATTTCAGAAATTTATTAATTATATTTACTTTCTGTAGTTTTGAAACCTTGTCTTAATTACAGCAGTACTGTTTCCTCATATAGGTACCAAGTTTTAAGATGACAGTCTCAAATTACTACAAACTTGGGCTTCATTTTATCCCTTATCTTTCTCTTTCTAGTATCAATCCCTGGTGTAAAATTTTACCTCTTCTTCCTATTAAAAAAAGTAATTAAAAATTCAAGCATCTTGATGGCTGACAAAACCTTAGAAAAATAATATGATTGACAGAAAACTTTCTGATTCCTGGGGTAAAAGTCAACAGTTGTATCTCATTTATGCCTATATAAAGCTCAGCTCTTCCATAGTATAAGAGGTAAATATTGATGCAAAGACCTAGATCATCACGCTGCTTTTTTTTGACAACCATTTAGAAATGGCATCCCTTCTCTCAATGCTTGGTTGTTAATGGATGTTAAGAAATGCAAGGCTAGAATAGAAAAGCAAGGCTACGATATCTTCTGGAATATCTTCTACAAAATCAACAGTTGTATCTCATTTATGCCTATATAAAGCTCACCTATTCCATAGTACAACAGCTAAACATTGGTGCAAAGACCTAGATCATCACACTGCTATTTCGACAACCATTTAGAAACTGCATCCCTTCTCTCAATGCTTGGTTCTTAATCGATGTTAAGAAAAGCAAGGCTGGAAAAGCAAGGCTACGATATCTCCTGGAATATTGCCCTTTTTTCAAATTAGGTTACATCATTTACAAGCTTAATCTCTTCCAGGCTGGAAGAAGGGGTTTACAGCTCACTCTCAAGCTATTACCATGCTGCGGCCCTGCAATGCTAATGCTCATTAGCTCACCAAAAGCAAAACCTTCGACCTGGGGGACACGGTGAGCACAGAGCAGGGGGCTGGGAGGAACAAGCATTTTATATTTATTATCATTCTATCATTCTATATTCTATATCTATATTCTTTATCACGCTATCATTTATATCTGCCCTCATTCCGCAACCTGTGGGCTGTCCACAACGCAGCACTGCAGTCCCCACTGCCTTCCCACCCCATCTGGATTACAGACATGTGATGAACTATTCACTGTCTTCTTCTAAAGACTTTATATGTCTCCACAAGAAAAGCAAAGCTCATACCCTTCCACAGAGCTCCTACCTTATCTTTCTTGAACGATCTAGCTATGACAACGCTACCACGTCTGTGCCTCAATCCTTGAATTCACCGCCAGATAGTTTTATCAGCTGATTCCTTGGCTTGGTTAAGCGATGCCTGTTTATTTAAGAGGCAAAAGCTGCTCCTCTACCACCGATTAAAATGGCTGCCAAGGTTATTTCTGATGCTATCAGCTCTCCATCAGAACCTACAAAGAGCCCTATTTAATTTCTTCCAGTGTGACAGAATGCTGGCTTTGATTATGGTGTGTTGAGCTGTCAGACCCCCAGCACCAAAAGCAGACCTACCCATGCAAGGGGAATTGAGGCACAGCACCTCCAAAAAGCTCATTATTTAAGCTCAAGAGGCAAACAGCAGCTCCGAATCCCAGACAACGTGCTAATAAAACATGACCTACACTGCAGCAATTTTCCAAGGGCTCTTAAACCCACGCTGCTCCCCACAGCATTCTGAGAAAGGCTAGTGCACAGGACAAATAAACATCAGCCAGCCCTGGAATCAGCACTGGATGGCTGGCATATTTTCTGTGCTGCTTGCAAAGCAGCAGGCATCTCCCTTTGTTGCCGATGCTGATTGTTTCCAAGCTCTCAGCATGTCTTTCTCAGCCACTTGCTCCTGAAACTTAAAAGGAAAACAGTGCACACTTAATTTGAAAAATGCCTTGCAGATTCCGTAGCAGAAGGGGTTGAGTAGGTTGGAGGGGGTAAAAGAAACTCTTTCACAGTGTTATTGAGGCCATGTGTGACAGGCTAAACAAAACCTCCAGGCAATTCTGTCACAAGTTATTTTCACTTCTTACAATTTGCACAACCGAGTGGGTGGCCATATGTCTATCCCTTCTCCTTGTTTTTCAACAAATGAAATGAGGAGGATTTTAATTTTTTTTAATAGTTTCGTTCATAACAGTTCTGCCTTTATTGTTTTCAGATTGACTATGTGCAGCTGAATGAGTTTCCTCGTTAAACACAAAAGCAGATGATGATCATGCTGATGAGGCTCCTTGCGCTATTTGATTCCTTCTACATATCAGGCTGTATTTACCTTTTAACTCTCTGAGAAAAAGGTCATGTAGTGTCCTACACACATCAAGGAACCAGAGTGTAAATGCAGAGGCAAAACACTAGCCTGTGTCCAAGATATTCAAGGAAAAATAAACAGAATCTAAAACAAGTTTAGAATAAAATAATAAGCTGGGCTCATTCCTCTTTCCTTTTCACACTCAAGCAATGGTAAAGATTAAGATAAACATAAACAGGGAGGTTTTCTCTCATACTTGAGGCCTTGTAAAGGAAAAGGCTAGGGTTGCTTTCACAGTCTATATAGACTGAAGAGAAAGGTTACCCAACAAAAGTCTTGCTCTTGATGGCATGTGCATTGATGGGCCTGTACTCCAGATGGGAGATTTGGGGGAAAGAGCTTCAAGGACATCTAAAAGAGGTTCGTGTCTCCAGTCTGTCTCAGTGCTCAATCTGTCAAAATAGGTTTTTCCTTCTGCCTGCTGATTAACAGTACTGTCCCTTTTTCTTTTCCAAGTACACTGAAGGTGCAGGAGCATTTATTTAACTCAACAATCAAGCTCTCCCTGTGAAACAGGAGTGGACCTTTATGATCACCTCTGATTTTAGCTACTCAGCCTTTCTGATTGAGCAGTGGACACCACCTTCTCCTCATTCTGAAGCAGCTAGCCTACACAGACAAGCACTTATTTGGGAATAAAGCAATAAATCCATGTCCATTTTTAATACCTGCTATAATGAATTTCCAACAGTGGAAAGTGAAAAGACATTTCCTTCAAACTGTTCAGCGTATCTATGAGATACTAAACTGGAGTTCTGGTAAAACAATCACTTACCCTATTCCCCATTTAACTAAAAGCTAGTCAATCTGTACTCTGGGACAAGGAGTGAGAATACCATTCTTCAGAAAGAAGTCAATTCATACAACATCGTTCAGTCCCAGCATATTAGAAAGGTTTTGGATTTAGTGTTGCTCACCGGGAGACTTCCTCCTGGAAATTGATATTCCAGCATGGCAATTGTCTTCACTGAATGAGCAATAAATATATATACATATGTCAGGGAACAAAGAAGGAAGTTAGGCTATTTGCTTCTCTTCTTCTACCCTGGGTTCTACATTTTCCATCCATTTATGCAAACTCCAGCCTCTTTTCATACTTATCGGTCCCAGTCTCTTTTTTAAGTTCTTTGCCAAGGCAATGCCATTCTTATTTTCCCTCCAGAATGTAACTCTCACTCCAAGCACCCACCCTACACAGGGTTCCTTTCTGTGTCCCAGCCTTGTTCCTTACCTGGACACAATGTCTTCAACTCCCTGCATGCCCTCCTTTTAATCTTCTTTTCCTTAATGCTGACCTATCCCATCATCATCTCTACCCATAACAGAATTCCCTAAGCCATTCCAAGTCCTTTACAGTTCTTAAAATACTATGACCAACTTCTAACAGTGATTTTTTCCCCCCCAGTGCAGTCCTCATTGTCTCCCAACACCAGGATAGTTCCCACTGCCCCAGGTCTACATTTAGCAAAGCCAACAGCACTTCTACCACTGCTTTCAGCAAGACCCAAATTGAGTTTTTACATTTCAGCATAACCAGATGATGTCTACTTTGCATGAAATGTAGTTACTGTCCAAGATTTGTATGTTCCAAGCAATTTCTTAGCATAATAAATTTAAAATCCATTGGGTTTAAACGTTTGGAAATCATCTGCTAGTGAACATAACAAGTTCACTACATTCTTATTTTCATTATGTAGAGCTAAGGAATTCTATTTATTAAAGGCTCTATTCTGTAAGCTCATTAAAAGTTAATATCCACCGCAACACTGTCTCTCTATTTCACTGGTTCTTTAGAATCACTTAGCAAAGAAAATAAGCACCAGGCTTTTTAAGAGAGAGACACGTTTTCTCACAACAGAAGACTCAGTCTTGTTCCCTCCAAAGCACTTACACAGGTGAAAGCCACAATTTTCCTTACCCTTCCTTTCCAAACCAATGCAGCATAAGAGAAATCCACTATTTCCCAAGGCAGATGGGTCACAGACACGTAATAAGACAGGAAGGCTTATTCCTCAGAGGAAGTCAGCAAGCAGCAGATGATGATCTTAAGGATCTAGGTAACATCACCACTTTCTCAAGAGAGGAATCCTTTAAGAGAGCACATGGCTCATCACTTCCATCCCGGTTTGATTTCATGAACCAACTATTCCTGGCAATGAGCAGCAAGAGGATCTAATTTGACTGTTATTATCCTTTTACATTTTATTCAATCATTACATCAGAATAGGCATTTTGCTTTCCTTTCACGTTACTCCAGAGGACCTTGGCACAAAGCAAAATGAAGTACAATGAGAAATAACTAGCTTAAATTCATATACACCAACAAATCATCCCGTATTTCAAAAAGT
Source organism: Origma solitaria (assembly GCA_013397895.1). Lineage (NCBI taxonomy): Eukaryota > Metazoa > Chordata > Aves > Passeriformes > Acanthizidae > Origma > Origma solitaria. Next base: position 621,646 of record VZRL01002262.1, read on the forward strand.
GTAAAAGAGACTTGGGACTTTCCTTCCCTCCGAGCAGCTGCAATGATGCAACATTCATTAATAAAACTTTCTTAAAAATCTCTTCTTATGGACAGATTCAACATCTGCAAGAGATACCGAAAACATACTTATTGTGCTGCACTTCCCTTTTTCCATTCTTGTTATATATACTGAAAAGATGTTATCGAGTAGGTATGAACACACCGTGCTCCCAGATTTTGTTCTCAGTAAAACATAGATATATGTATGTTATAAACAATCAAATACAAGGTAGAAAAGCATGGTCAGGTACTACAGCAAAGGAAATTCATCACGTTACGCATCTCCTTCAGAGAACTCGGCTTAAAAGCAGCTCAGGAAACAACAAATAATTGGCCAGGACTTCCATCAGTGATATAAAGGAATTTCTCATTACCCCGTTTACAGCACCTGAAGCAAGAAAGAGAGTCCTCCTTAAGGACCCAACACCTTAAGTGGCGTCCAGTGTAGCAGAGAAATTTAAACTAATCCATTTACAATGGGCAACAATTCATCTGGCCAGTTCACACCTCAGATAACTATCTGTAAAATCCAGACAACACAACGCCAAGGAGCAGTGAGATAGCCAAAAGCTTCTCAGCTAAAGAAAACCAGGAAAGAACAAGATGTTCCTCAGCCTGGCTAACCTAGATAACGTCTCCCAGAGATTAGCATGAAATTAAACAGAGAGAAAGGCTGAATTACTTCCAGTATATAGATATTATTGCCATAGTGAAACGTGACAGGTGACCTACAATATAAAAAATGCACTTAACTGTAAAAACTAGAAAGTGATGCTAAAAATGAGAAAAATTAAAAGCTGTTTTTGGATATGCAGCAAAAGGCACACTGACATAATAAATGGGAGGAGAAGGAACACAAAAGCAGCCAGCTGTTCAAAAGCTGCACTATTAGGGTAAAAAGAAATAAACTTTTTTTTTTAAAAACAAGAAAAACACAACATGAATGAGCTCAATAACACTTAAATCAATATTATTTACTAGAGAAATCATCTGTTCCAGTGCTTGAAGCAAAAGGTTTGCAGTTTATTCCGTCATTCCTCCAAATCCAGGGATTAGTGAGAATGTCTTAAAAAAATTCCTTCCTTGCCTTATGGTTATCAGCCTCACCAGGGCCAAAGCTCACTGCTCAGAGTCAATTCCTGAAATCCTGAACTCGAGATGGTGAACAAAGAGGGGGCAGTGGCCTGATGTCTGAGAAGGATGTTAACACAGCAGCACAAATTCTGCTTTTGTTCAAACAGGAATTAAGAGGGAAAATGGCAGAAATTAACTTTAATAAAAGGTATGAGAGGAGAAACATTAGGCTATGCATACACTCAACCCAAGCAACATCAACTCCAGGAGTGGTTTAAAATTCACGTTTACTCTTTATTAAAGCAATGTGCTGTATTTATGGCTCTCAATGAATCCTGTATCCAAAAAGGACACATTAGATAGTTAAAAACTAGCTGGATTTTTTTTCTTCCCCTGTAGCAGTGTGAGTAGGAGGGGTAACAAAGGCAGCTCCCTGGACTTCAGACATTGCGCAGAGGTGAAATAAACAGATACGTACTCATGCAGTTTAACTGCAGTTATTTAATTCAGGGCCTAAGACACAAAGCTAGGCTGCTTTTAATAAATCATGGACAGGGATGAGCTCTTAACATTAGTATTGCCCTCCTCCCTCTTTCTGCTGAGGCAGTCTGGACAGCACAAATATCCTTAATACACGTTCAGGACTCAGGCACACCAGCCACCCCAAGGAGCCGTGGTACCAACTACCTTTCCTTTTTTGCATCGCACGAGGAGGAATAAAAAGACATAAAATCTATTTCATCTGTCATTACAGGTGAGAACCCCCCTAAGTACATAGAAAGAGAATTTGTATTTTGTCACCTTGCTCTCCTGCTAGAATTAAAACAGGGGCTGGTGTGTGGCAACAAGGGGAACAGAGAAAACACAGAAAATAAACCCAGGAATGTGAAGCTAAGTTTTCAAGCATTCCACACAATCATACCACTCAGAGACATTTTACAGCTCGGCAAGTCACACAGCAATGGAGTATGGAGTTGGGCAATACGGAACTGCTCAACAAAACAGGTGCCACAGCCTACTGTGCTCACACTCTTGGCCCAAAGGGTGTTACAACTCCAACTGAATGGCCCTGTAAACCAGAAGAGCACTGGCCTTTTTGGTTTTGGCAAGTTCACATTTCTCAGACATAAGAACTTATGTAGCTCCTCTCAATATTATTTTTGCTATTTGCACTCCTAGCCATAAAGGTCACCATAGCAGCCATCCAAGGACCCGGGATCCAGACTACATTAATAGTACAGAACTCTCTGGCTCTCAGAGTGCATTAATAAGGCACCAAAAGAAAACAAAAATTATGATCTTCCTCGCAGGAAAGGTAACAGACAAAAATAAAAGTGTGAAAACACTCTTTTAAAGATGCCTGAAATTAAGTAAATTCTTAAAATTAAGTAAATGCCTGAAATTAAATTTAAGTAAATTTAACTGTTGCAAAGCATTCAGAATGCACATACAATACAATATTCTAGAGTCCAAAATTTAAAAATTTACAGTGTGTTGATATTGCTTGGTCCAGTTTTTGGTAGTGGTGGGGGGAGGCCACAAAGATGGCTCCTGTGTGTTCTGTGTGAAGGTTCTGGAAGTTTTCACCATGTCATGGAAAAATGGGGTAAGGGTGTGTTTATTTGGAAAAATCAGTTCAGCAGAGATCTCTGTGCTACTAATATCTTGAAATTAATTCTTCTGCCTTGATATAACCACCAGAGAAAATAAAAAATAAAATCATACAGGAAAAAACTTGTGTTAGATGCAATCTAGTTACTCAGACCTGATAAAAATGTATGATTTATTCTCTTGATTCTCTTAAGGAGAATGGATTGATCATTCTTCACTCAAAGACCTATGGCATTAATCCTTAAGTTGAATCAGAGGGAATTCAACTTAGAACTCTCATGGTTCCAACTCCATTTACTTTTCTTGTAGTACTCTGTTTCAGGGATAAGTAATAAGAAAAGTGACATACAAGCTCCTTCACTGCTTTTAATTTGGCACAAAACAGTGTATTTCACGAAAGAAAATTCCACTTCTACCTCTATGAATTTAATACTCTTTCTTCACTGCACTGAAAGCCAAGTCAGTGATTCTAACCACTGTTAAATGAGCTGGAACAGAGTCCAAGAGACTTGTGAAGTCATCACATAAAATGTACAGTGATCTCCTCCACTTCAAACGCTAGAAACCGGTTCAAAGAAGTCCTAAAGAAGCCCAAATCCTGGGGTTTATTCATTCATTTAAACAAGAGTGTTCCGAATCACCTTTTAACTTGTATTAAAATTGTCTTTTATGCATTACAACACACAAGAAAGTCTTGGGTTTTGTTGTAAAGAAACACAAAAGAAAGACAATCCAGACTGAGGGACTTGAAGCTGAAGCCAATTCTCATGTGCTTTAGAACCCAAATAGGAACTTCTACCTTTTTTGTCTTAGCAGATGACTCTTTTCCTGACTGTGAGCAAAAGGAATTGCCCTCAGTGACACAGCCACTGAAAAGGAGTGCCTGTGCACTGCAGTTTTCTCAAGGGTCCCTCCTGAGCTCAGAGACCATCCATATTACACCCGCATAAACAGAGGTCCTTTGGCAATTCTAATATAGCTGAGCTGTAAAATCCCTTCCAGATCTAGGAAGACGCAATTTCTCTAGTCCTCACTATGTGAACAAAGTCCACACACACTCCATGGTTCCTAAACACAAGAAGATGGAAGATGACAAAGCCAATTTTTTTGGTTTTTAAAGGAGAGCCCCTTTTCACTGTTGCCTTATATCAATACAAAGGAGATTTTTCCTCCTTCAGTATTTCATAGCATTAAAAGCTTTTGGGCAGGATGAGCTAGATTTGAAACTGTATAGTTCTGAGAGCTTACCTCAATATATTTTTGGAGAAAAAAAGCAATTTTCAGTGGAGAGCATTGCTATAGGTGAACCAGCAATTTACAAAAAGAACACTTAAAGCGGAGGATAAGCATCTATGTGCAAAACCACTTTGCCTCATGCACCCTCTCTGAAAATCACTAGTGATCTGCATATGGGAAAAAAAATTGCATTGTTTTTAAAAAGATTATTTGGAAGTATCCCATTCACATATGTCAATGACTGCAGAACTGATATGTAGAAAGTGCTCTTACATGGATCTTTTGCTGAAGTAACACTCTGGAGAACATCTGGGGAAGACATATAGAGATGATATGAAAGTATATTTCACTTACTTTATTTTTTCCAGATGACCCAGTAGCAGAACCTCAGCATGTACCAGTCTGAGAATTTTGGAACAGTTTATATGGTAACAGATCAGTGAATATTGCTGACAGTAAATGTTGATGGGGTGCACTGCCTTTGGTGCTATGTCTGAAAGAGGGAGGGCTTCGCACTGTAATAAAAGAAGAATGGGAAACTTAAATAATCAAAGGTACAGAAGAGGCTGACTCGGCTGTATGTTTTGTGGCAGCCCATTTCTGAACTGTTTGAACAGGCAGATATAAGGCTCTTTTACTGCCATTCCTGAGAGCTTATTATGCCAATCAAACAGCTGCTATCTCTTAGCACAACTCCATTAACCTTAGCTCGATGACAATGGATTTAATGTTATGGTTATGTCACTGAAACAGGCTTGGCAGCTCCTCTGGCTTTACCATACAATTATCTTGGTTTGTTGTTGTGGCACCAAGCTTCAGTTTGCACATCTCTCAATCCTAATTGAAATGAAAGTGAAAATAGGAATGCTGTCAAAGAGAACAGTAACTCTTATATTGAACAGTACCTTGAAAAGTTAAATAAAAGCAGCAAATTAAAAAGTTGCCTCACTTAAATTGTTATGGATACAAACACATCTAGACAAATGGGAAAAACATCCACCTTTACTGTATCTAAATTAATCCCAGAATGCTTACAAATGAAGTGGCAAGCAGCATTCCAATAGCCCAATATCTGCTCTGTCCGTGCTCCTCTTTGCAGAGAAGCTAAAATAATCTCAATTTGAGAACAAACACTTTTGTTAAACATTATGCCGTTCTAGTTGGCAAGTTCCAAAAAGGAGGATTAAGTATACAAATGAAAATTTAGCACTGCACTTTCCAACTTGAATGCTTTAGGGAAAACATATAAGATATCTAATAGTTAAAGTTGTTAATATCTGAGTTACTTAAACTGAAGAATTTGGGTCCCAATTTTTCACACTAAGATACAGAAAGTTTTGTACATAATACTTGTGTCACTAACAACAAATAAAAAAGGAATTCAGAAATATAGTGGAGCTAGAGCAAGGAATATCTGGAGAAGCTCAGAACTTCCTGAGGCTGAGATCATTCCATCTCCTAGAATTGTCCTAAATGTCAATGAACTTCTGCTAATTTATTAATAAAGATTCCCATAAACTGGCTCCCTGCATGTGAGCAGCCCATGGATATATCTGAGTCCTGCAGAAAGAAAGACTGGAGAACCTATTCATTTCCTTCCAACCTGAACATATTTTCTCAGAAGGGTCAAAATATACATTAAAAACATACATTAAATGTGACCTGAACATAAGGCTCCTGGAGATTACATGCAAAAAACCCCAAAACCCAAAAAAACCATTTCTTTAAACTACAGTGATAAAAGCACAAATAATTCTTTTGCTCCTACATCTGCTTTGTTTCAATATGGTACAGATTTCAGCTCAATCAGATCAAGGACATGGACAAATGTGTAATTAAGGCTTTATAAATTCACCTCCAGCTCCTCATTATCACCCTCAGCTGCACCGACCCCACTATCAGCCACCTCCCTGGGATGGGAATGGACCCTGTGAGCTCCAGTGAAAAGTGCGACAGAACGCTTTACCTGACAGGTGATTAAGCTGAAAAATTAACACATTTTACTCTGCACTGAACAAACTTACACACATGGCTCCAACATCTCAAGTGAGAAGGCCGCAAGTCCCAGATGAGGAGCAATGACAAACATCCGGATAGCAATTTAAAGTTAGATTATCCTCATTCCACATCTTTACAGTATTCACAGCAAAATTTACATTTGATAAATGAACTAAACATTAAGCTTCAATAAATGTTGCCTCACTGAGTTTAGGATCTGCGGTGGGATTTTTTTCCCTTACATAACCTATATTAAGTATAATAGCTGAATGTGATAGTGGATCTTGTCTTGTGCGGAAGGAAGAGAAACAAAAAGAGGGTTTGGGGGTTTTCTTTAAATATTTGAGCAGATTTTTTCGCAAGGATAGTCTCCTGAAAGGGTTTCTTTTATGGTGCTTTTGAATGTCTAACACAAATTGTGAAATCCAGAAATAAAAAGAGCATCCCTCCAAAACTTAATGACAAGGTACCTTCTGCAGAACGAGAAAACCAATTCTCTACAGAGAAATTACTCACTTCAAAGACAAAAAATGATCCCAAATGTTTTGTGCAACTAGGAGGAAAGGGGCTTTCAGGAGCCCCCTGCAGCACACCATGTAAAAATAATGGTGGGAGCCACTGCCTCTAAGCCATCCCGAGAGCAGAAATCAATCATCTGCAGAGCACACGCTTAGATGTTCCCTGGGTTTACTACTCTGCCTTTGGCTGGAAGGTTGATAAAGACTCTGGAAACTGCAGACGCAAATCTATTTTTTATTAAAAGTTTTGGCAGCGGGACAGGTGCGTGCTTTATAATAAGCGAAGGGTGGGGGGAGGAGAGCGCTGAAAAACCTCCACTCACAGCACAGGGTTCCAGCACATCTGCTGGAGCAGCAAGGGCTGCGATTTCTGAGAGGCTTGTGGTTAACCTCATGGCACGGAATGAATTATCCCTCAAGCCCGGCCTTCATTAAACCACCCATCCTCTGAAATGTGTCAACGGAGCCGACACATGGCCAGCTACTTGTCAGCGAGGTGACGGTCCGTCCCCGCGATGCTTTCCTTGTGGCCAGAACGAAACAGATCTGCTCACCCTGTATAATTCTGAGCTGTTTACACTGTGTGCTGCCCAGAGGTATGAACAGCTCTCGTGCTTTAATTCAAACAGCCTGGATACGCACGCATTAATGCTGGATGTCATGCAACGTGCCTCGTAAGCGCGAACAGTTCTCAGACCCTCGCGCGACTGCAGTCACAAATGCAAATCAGATACAAGGACTGAAGATGCGCTGTTTGAAATGTCCTCATTTTCTAAGGGTAAGGACAGCTTACAATGAAATTCGCAAAACGAAACAGCCTTAATATAACATCCCGGCACCTCTCAAGAAATTTTTGCAAGAAAAGCTTAGGACAGAATAAATGTTAGCTCACTGGAAGGCTGAGATGTTTAGATATAAAAGCTTTTACGCCTCCTCAGTGGTTTACCCCTGCTATGACGTTCACTCACGACATGAGTGATCATTAAGTGACTGCTACTATATGACACTGTAAACGGTAGAAAAACAGAGAAAGAGAGAGAAAATAAACATAACTGGACTTTTGCTGAACTATATTTAACAAGTAAAATTGGTATGTGATGTTGGGCTACCATCTAAATTAAGGTTTTCCCAGAGAGGATTATTTTAAAGTGTTCATACGGTGAGGTCTGATTTGCTGGAGCACCTTGTTATTATTTGCAGCAGGTATGAAGAAGAGCTGGGCTGAGGTGCTATAAAACACTAAGCTCTGTGAGAAATCAGTCTATAGGCAACTATCAGGCACCTTCAGTCAGATACTTCAGGCACTAGAATCACCACACCTCCTTTCTCCAAAAGAGAACACATCATCATGTTTTCTCACAGGGAGAATAGAATAGGAATAGAAACACCATGGCAATGAGGGAGCTGGAAAACCTCACAAGGAAACTGCTAAAACTGTTCTCAGAGCAACACTTGAATGGTATTAAATAAATAAGGCATGTGAGCTGCTAGAAATAAAAATAAAACACAAGCTTACTTTAGCAGCACATTCAGTGAGCACAAACTCTCCTTGCAGTCTATTTGGAAACTGAGCTAACACTTTAAAATCAAATCAGATAACCCCATCACCAAAAAGCTGGCTGGAGGATCCAGGCAACCACTGAATCCAGAACTATCTCCATTATGGTTTAACCATTTTGTGAAGTCTCAGTGCTTTTTCTCTTCTCATACAGCAAAATTTTACCCTTGATCCTGAAAAAGTCATGCTGTGTTGCTGCTGATTTAAGGAAAAGAATGATGACTGTCTGAAGGTTGGGAGAACCTTCTCTGAGGGTCACAACAACAACAAAAAATTGGCCATAGAGAAGAGATTTTAAAAGAAAAAAGAGCAGAGATAAAATAACTATCTGTGCTGGAAGTTCAACAAGGATCAACAATTTCAACAAAAGAATATTTTTCAAAATACATTAAGACATTCAGTCAATACCTTTGTACAAGAGGTTGTTTCCCTCACATTACTATAAGGGGGAAACAGAACACATTACCAGAACTTGAAGATTTATGGTTTGTACAATGAGAGGGTGAGATGGAATACAAGAGGTGTAATTGCTTAAAAAAATTATGTGTGTACTTCACATTTTTTTAAACAGAGCAATAGAAGTTTCAGCCATTTCAGAAGCCAACTATAAACTATCTTAATTTTTTGCAAGACCAAGAAACTCTTACTTGCTCAGTTTGGAGTGGCGGGTGATGGTGAATTTTTTAAGCTGTATTTACATTGTTTCCCCTTTGATCCTCCCCAGACCCTTAAACAAAACACCCAAAGGCTAAGAGAAAAGCCCTTCAATGCTATATGCAAGGAATGTGTGGCACTAGAAGGAGCTACTACAAACGAGAAAATTAATATCTGACATCAATTCATTAAAAAAGGAAGGTTCCAAGCAACTTCAAATTCCATACATGCAGAACTCAGATCATCTATCATAAGGAGAAGGTGCATTCCTAGGGTACAGCTTGGCAGAGCTCTCATTTGAGCTTTCCTCCAGCCTTCTCCTTGATGCCTCCTACCCAGGTTTTACAAACCTGAGCTTAAATCACTGTAATATAATGAACGGACTCGTTTCCTCATGTTTTTCAGTGTTAAACCTAATGCATTATAGAAGGGTTGAGAAGGTCTTTCGAAGGGACAAAAATTAACACCATTCTGAAACTCAGGCCTGCTCCTCTTTTTTAAATTTCACACAGGAAAAAAACCCAAAAACACAAAAATGCATATATGTGTATATACAGGTGTGTGTGTATATATATGTATATATATATATACACATATATATACACACACACATATATATGTAAGTATATATATATTTATATATATATATGTAGGTATATATATGTAGTTTATATATATTTAGGTAGGGGGGTGTGTGTGTATATATATATACACGTAGGTGTGTATATATATAGGTAGGTACGTATATATATGTTTAAAAATACATATATAAGTGCTCACATTTAAAATATTGTCCTACTTTCACTATATCACCATCATCTATTTGTCACGGCTTTAAAGGCCCCTTGGTGTCATTCCTCCTCTCAGCCAAAAAATGCAATCTCTTTCAGTCTCCACCAGTCCTGCATTGCCTCCCAGCTCTGTCTCGAACTTCAAGTTGCCAAAAAGAAGCTGTTTCTCCCACCAGCTTCACAGATGCTAATCCTCAGTAATCACATGTCCTCTTCACTTGCTTCACATTTATTATATAAGTCACTGGGGTAAAGCAGAGGCTGGTCAGGAAAAAATGGGGCAGTGTTATATTTAAATAAAGCAGTAATAAACTTGAGAAGTGCACCCAAATGAACCTGAACATCATTATTATTGTAACCCTGACCTTTCCTCTCCCTGCTCCTTCCTGCCCCCACACATATGCTTTTCCTCTCATTCATAGACTTCTGTCTAAAATAAGATATTTGTTGCTAAGGTCTGGGCAGCAAAAGTAATCTGTAAAATCCTCAGTGCAAGTGCCATACAAGTAAGGAATAAGTCTGGCAACCAGGCAGATACCTGGATAAAATGAGTCTAATTCCCAGTAGGAAGGGATCCTCCTTTACTTGTGCTTCAGGGGACATGGCCAAAAGGCTTTTCTTACTTGCCTTGAGATGATCTTTCAAATAGAGATAGAAGTAGAGGAAACAGCCTGAAGAAGTGTGAATAAAACTGCAATATTGCTTCTGCTCATTACTTATCCACTTTATAATGTATATAAAATACATTATAAAATAAAATTCATACTCTAGAATTTGTTAAAGCTCCCAGCTTTCATAAGCACTACATATAACACGAAGAAAAAGTCTTCCTTATCTGACTTCCTTAAGACATGTCAAAATCATCCACTTATTTTTAAGAAAATGAGCAAACTGTATGAAAAAACAAGCATGTTATTGTTGGCAGCCATTTCACCAAAAAAATCTAAGAAAGTTGGTTCTTCCAAACCAACTGGTTCAAGGTAGTTATAAACTCCGTGAATTAACAAGTCTAATAAATAAAAAAAAAATTAAACCCAAAAGTCACATGTTAAAATTTGTTTTGTATACTATGAAATACATCATCTTTATGCTCATGCTGTTACTCAGAACACAATGCATGACCGTGCAGGGGTGACTTTGCTGCTGATAAATGAGCTACTGAACTAAAGCAGACACTAAGTCATAGCTCCCCTAGAAAAAAACAGGCATATTTTAACACACAGTTTTTCAGTGGGGATTTTTAGTTTGAGCTGGGTTCTGTGCTGATGTACCTGGATCTGGTCCTCTGAAAACTAATTCAGGTCTCTCTGAAATTACTGCCCGGCACTCAGTAAACTAACTTGCTCTCCTTCCATTTCCTTTAGCATTAATTTTTTAGCTTCTTTACTTTTTTTCTTCCATAAGCTACATCAAAATGAGGACTTTGCCTTCACAGAGTTTCTTTGGTAAAATCTTCTCAAACACTTTCATAACTAAAGTACACATTTTGCTTAATAGCAGAATTACTTCAAAAGCTAAAGCTTTTCTGGCTGGTATCACTGAGTTTCCCTCAGCAGGTTTAAACTGAGTGGGCAGAGAGGGTGAAAGAGTGGGACACAAAACAGTGGTCACAAAAGGATGATCTGGACTTGTTATATTTGTATTTTTGCATTGCATTCAGTAACTGTAAGAGACACCTCACTCACTAGAAACAGCGCTTAGAGGGAAAGAGAGAGTGAGTGTGGAAAGGAATATATTACATATGACTCTCCTCTGCACACCGAAATAAATGCTTTGGGCACAAACTATGGCATATTTCTCTGCTGGAGTGAGAATTTCTTCAGGGAGATGTCACACCCACCTCATCCCATCAAAGACTAAAGCAACAACCTACTCCTTTCTGCAGTCTCCATCACTCATATTTATGGGCACTGATGAAGCATCTGCCAAACTGTGAAATATATCCAATACCCAATCTGGATGGGTATTATTTAGCATTATTTTTTCTGCATGCTAAAGAGGTACATCAAGGAGAAAAGTTTATTCCTACAGAGGCAGGGGAGCATCTACAGAAGAAAGAGGCAATTGCCTACAGCATATGGATGGTGACCAGAGCAATTCTGCAAAAGGCAGGGGAAAAAATCCAGGCCCTGGGAAAGAGAGAAATCCAAGCTTTTTCTTCAGCATCTTAGAGGGGATTAATAAGGATTTATAGCCATGAAAAATTGGTGGGCAGAGAGCAAGGAGAGAACAATCCTCCTGCAAGGACAAGCAGGCAGAGAGGATATCTCTTCTCAGCCTTTTTTATTTTTATTTTTCCCTGCCCTGTAAACCCAAAGCTTTCAATTTCTCAAATTTGTTGTTCTAGTCATCCAGGACTGAGAGATCCCAAGTCCAGCTGGTAGATATGTCTCTTGAAAAAAGGTACAAGGACCTTCACATGCCCCATTTATACGCGGCAGCCTGCAGGAGTCAGGACAGTATTTGAATATTAAACCCAACCCCATCAGACGTTGCAAAGCAAAGAATGTTGAGCAGCTACCACCATCAATAAATTCAGTAACCACAAATAGTCCCAAATAGTTACCTTTTTTTTTGGTACCTAAACTACAATCAATCATTCAATCAGTCCCTGGTGATGACTGACTCATATTATGACCCTTTACAGACATCCAGACAAATAATCGCATGATATTGCTTTGACGAAAAAAAAAAAGTTTTTACAAAAAGGACAACAATACAGGGGATGACTCTTTGTTAAGCTGATTTAAAATCAAACTAGAGATTACGTTCACCCTGAGTTCTCAGTTCAGACTTTATCTTTTACCACCAGGATCCATAAATTTTCCAAATACTTTGACAATATTTAAAACATCTAACAGTATTTTATGAGACCTTATAAATAGAAGTGGACTAATTTATGTCTGACCGATGCACATATTGTCCATTTCATAAGCAAAAAATGTTTATCACTTACACATGCATTAAAACATTCAAAACGTGTCTTTTCAGGTGATGAATAGCTTCTTCTCAGCACTGTGAAATGCTCTTATTTTGGAAGGCCGGGACATACATCACGAAGAGAGCTGTGCTCCAACAGCACAAGGAATGCTAAGTACAAATGCAGGTGCCTGCAGCCAGTGTACATCCACGGCCTGTAGCTCACTCGTGTCACAACACTGCGCAGTACAGAGTCAAAGCTGGGCACTGACAGCACTGATAGCATCACATCAGAGCACAGAGAGTCAAAATATGGTTATCTTCCAACACGAGATTTCAGGAATCCGGTATCCTGCCACAGACCTTTAGAGTAGACAGGAGCTGGAGAAACTCCAGTCTGAGAGGAGCTATTTCAACTTCTTTTCTATTTAAAGCACAGTGTGCTATGAAGCGTTACTAAACCCTAGAAATGAATAGCATCCAAATATCCTGCATTTCCAATTACTCACATTCAGTCAGTCCAAACACATGCCACAGCATTAAATTCCACCCAACAGTCTGGCTCATCATACTTCATTCCCTGGAATACCAACTTTAGAAAAGGATAATTCTAGGTAAAATGATAGAAGCCAAAGCCCTTAAAACAAAAAGCACACACAGAAGAAAAAAAAAAAAATTAAAAAAAAATTGAAGGGGTAAGCAACATTTTTTCAAGTAAACGCCTTTCAATGTGTCTTTAATACTTAAATCTGGTAATGTATCCTTCCAACTAACAGCCTCTTCTGCTATGAAATAAAATACTGATAGGCAAGCGTTATAATAACAAGAGGTGCCAATTTGTTTACCAAGATGTAATGATCCTGAATAGGATTGTAAAAGTCTTCCACGGAGCTCAGCAGATGTAGGTTAAGTGGATGGGGAAAAACAGAAAAGTGCAAGAAAACATTCATTTAAAGCAGGAGTTTCCAAACATGGTGGAGGTACCACAGATTTGCCTTTTCTGCCTAAGTGACCCTTGGGTGTTTTGCATTTAAAGAAGGCAAGTAAGACAAACCAAAGCAGTCTGCAGTCACCTGATAAAGGTGTTGAGCCCTCTGCTAGAGCAATCCTGCATTGCCACCTCCAAGGTAATAACTAATCAGTCCCAGAGCACAGCTCTGTCTTCAGGTAAGATAAGGACTATTATCACATTCAAGGATTCCCAGCCCAGCCATACACCCAGCTCCTTCTCTTTACAAAATCCTCTCTTCCCCTTCTTAGGCATTGTGATTTTTTTTTTTTTTTTTTTTCCCTGTAGTTGTAGTAGCAATACAAGTGTCAGTGAAATTGCTGGAGCTGTATCAAAGTACAAGAAAAATAAAACAGTTCCAGGAGTACTTTTACATGGGAGCGGTTCTTTTACCCAGATCGCAAAACAGTTCTACAGGTTTGCATCCACAGCTGAGGAACCTGGGTGCTGCAACAAAAAGGTAGAGTAAAAACGCACTGAGCTAATCATATGCCTGAATTTCGTACACAAATCCACAGCCAATTGCAAAGATCAGTGAAACGGGAGCACCAAAAGGCAGCTAGTAAATTATGGAATTTACCATGCAGAGTGCCGAGCAGACAGTGACTTTGGGACTACAGTGTCTTTCATAAGATATTGCTTTTCTAATGATTTTTGACATCTCCCTGTTTAGTGTTACCAGACGTTTCAACAACAAGCAAAGAATTAAATTTCATCACCCCCAACATATCCATGGGTGGGCTAATTCTCAACTGATAGCAATAAATAATTTTCATAGTGTCTGTGGGCTCCTTTTCACTGCAGGAGTAGTCATTTGACAAATTAGGAAGTGGAACTGCATACTGATCGGATAAAGAGTCTGGGAGTCAGAAGAAATTCAAAAGACAGGGGTCAAAAAAAAAATACTTCAGTTAAGCAGTTCTTGCCTAGCTTGCCCAAATGTATTTATATTACAGCTGGACTCCAGGTAGGATTCATAAAACTGCCCCTAAAACAGGCTGGGCAGGGACCCAGGGGACTTAGAGGCTGTTTGTTGTGAATTGACAGCTGAATTGACTTCAGCTTCCCTTGGAGGTTCATCACTCATCTGACTTTGTTCTCCAGCAGTCAATGTTCTTCCCAAGAAAGGACAGGAGCAAGCAACGATGCCTCATATAGTGCAACAAGTCAGATGCTACATCAAGGATCTGCTTGCAGTTCCTGAATCTATTTTCACCAGATTTCAGCTTTAAAAAATAATCATTCTACTGTGATTAGGTTCCACTCCATGTTAAAACAGGCTACAGGGGAGCACCACCAGCCAAGTGCTTTGTGCATTAGAAGCCTCCTTCCTAAAGGGAGAAGCTGAAATAAAGATGCAATCGCTTCCAAATCACTCCCTAGGTTACAAATGCTGCAGAGCTTTCTCCTTCTCTATGGTGTTAATTACTCCACCTTCAGAAAGAAAAAAAAAACCAACGAAACAAAACGACCTTTCATTTTCAGCTCCCAGAAGGGCACCAAAACATGAGGAGTGCGCTTCGACCCCACACCCTTGACCTGTTTTACCCACAAGAACGATGAAGAGCTAGTTGCTTGTGGAAGCTACTGAAACCTACCTACATATTCAGTATCTGAAAACAGGGGCACATCTCGCATTCGCTTTGAGGAGAAGAAACTGCAGTAAGTGTTTTTTTGGAAAGCAAACTTGAACAGACTTCTTGGCTAGCTTGCAATTCACAACCACTTATAGCTAAAGACGACCAAAAATATTAAATCAAAACTCACACTTCCCCTAGAGACCATATCTATATTCCATCCAGTTCCTCCATTTCAACACTGCAACAAAATATAACTAAAAATAGAATGCCAGGCAATAACAGGGAAAATATTTCAATAAGGAAAAGAGATAAATAGAGAAGAGTCATCCCTTTGGAAAAAAAAATGTATTCCATGTTTACAGTGATGTTAACATTGAATGCCTCTGCCTCTTACATGCTGTCAGGTCCAGTAAAACTGAGCAGATGTATATGCAAGAATATCAAGTCGTACTGCCTCAGGCCAGGCCAGCTTGAACTCTTCTGATTTTTTTTTTCCCTTGGTGTTTTAGTTTTAACACTATTTATGCATATTCTTAGGGTGGGGCGGGGAGGGAAGGGGAGGATAAAAGAGAAGTATTTGTCCCTTTGTCTGTCTGGAGGAGAAGATGCATTTTGGGTTTTGTTTTAATCTAACTCCTCCTGCCCTGTGAAGTGTTCCCTGTCTCAGAAACACAGCTCCTGCTGAGTTACTAAACCAAGGTGCCTCAGAGGTCACAATGTCCTTACCATGATTTCTTTCTGAATTAAGATGTTTGCTGAAGGACACCAACAAAAGCAGTAGAAAAAACACACTGGAAACCTTGTGACGATATAAGTCAAGAGGAAAAGAATAATTAATTCAATTATTTGAAATAATTCAAATCTGATTTTATTCCAAATTCAAAATCCTCTTTGGCCAGAACTCAAACTGAACCTGTAGCAAAACTCTGAAAATAATCTGTACATATTTTACACAACACTCAACACTGTTCATAGAAATCTACTCTGTTAATATCTGTATGTGTACCTACATACTAGAGTGACAAGAAAACTCAGATTTTAAAAAAAGGAAAAAAACAAAACCAAAAACAAACTTCAAAAAAAAAGGGGTAGGATAAAAAAAAACCACCAAAAACCAAAACACTGAACTAACTTCATATTTCAAAATTTTCTTGGTCATTTCTTTCCACTGATGAGTAAATGACTGGGATTACAATAGTTCACATTAGTTTTCTGTGCAAGCAGAATCCTTAGCAAACATAGAAGGACTCTGAAAAGTATCCATGGAAGGCCCAAGCCTGGCATAAAACCAAATTGCAATGTGCCATCTGGTAAATAGCTCTTTTCTTCTGCTACAAAAGATGAGTGAGCGTGTAGGAATTTGCTGGGTTTTTTCCATCTTTGTGTTTTTGGTGTTTGGTTTTGGTTGGGTTTTTTTCCCCCAAAACGTGCGTGATCAAAGAATCCCTTTAGCAGTAGCAGATGACTGTGTTACTTCTTTACCTCTTCCAGATTTCCCAATTGTTTTTCCCATTTATTCTGTGGTGTGGACATGACAGAATTACATATTTGTCCCGGAGGGTATCTGACCCAGCCCTGTAACTCTTGTCTTTCACTTGGGACCCTTTATTGTCCTCCACATCCCTCCATCCTTTGGAAGCACAAGAAAGCCATGGAAATGCAAGGTTTGTAAGGGTCACTATCAGCCACACAAAAATCTTTGCTATGGAAAGACAGAAAAACCATGCTGGGTATGCGTCAGCCTTAATTTGTATTTGTCATGATACTACACTATAAGATAATTCTTAGTAAGCTATGAATTTATGCTTTACTTGATAATTCTTGGGATAACTTTTTTAGTTGATATTTTGCCTCACCTATAATTATAGTGAGCAGAAGCGAGATGGAGTTTTCTCCACTCATGCTATTCTAAGTATTCCCTTGGTGGATGTTTTGCTTGCAGACGATTGAGACTCAACTTTTCATACTATTTTTTGTGGACAAAATAAAAAAAATCCTAGGCAACAAGGATAAGTTTCTCCATAATAGGTTACTAGAGGCCAGCTGTGAGTTTGCATCTTTTTTTTCCCCAAATGTTTCTAAAACACAGTGCAAATAATAAAAAGAGGCATCCTCTTGTATACTGCTACTTCTAACACAAGCAGTAGTATTTTACCTTAATGGTCGAAAAATATAATTTATAGGTACTGAAGTTCCAAAGAGACATTTTTGAAAAATAAAGATATTGACCTCTGTTATTCTGTTCTAATGCAGGTTACCATTCTAATTCCCTCACCAATTTTAGTTCCACATGAAATGCACTCCCAGTCCTAAATTATGGCATGTACAGATACAGCAACTGATCTTCAGTCAACAAAAATCCACAACACTTCCACACGCAAAGCAACCCTTCTATTTCCCAAATGAAATTTGCATAGTGTTTTGCCAGAAAAGCATGCATCTTTGTTTTAAATACACAGTGAAAGACAAATATGAATATTTTTGGAAAGGCCACTGCGGTGTCATGCGTGTAGATTCCATCAAGGTAAGTTTCTCTGTGCATTGTCAATGCCTCACGCTGCACAGAATGGTTTCCATTCTGCTCCCTTCAATGCTCTTGGAAGCAATTGAAGTCAAAACATCCTGGAAGAAGAGTTCAGGTTTTGCACCCCTGGTTTCAATTATTTTTAAATCTGACACACAAACACAGCTTTTAAAGATATGTGAGCAGAGTGCCAAATAAGGATCTTTTGATTTTTTTTAAAATACATGTGGTTGAAATCTGAGACCTGCCTGCTGCCAAGCCGCAGTATTTGGAATCAAGTACTGGCACAAGAAAATAAGCCATTGTTCAGAGTATAATTTTAAGAGGAACTATCCTGCAAAAAGGAAAATGTAAATTCCCATAGTTTAGCTCATGGTTATAGGACAATCCCATAATTCTTTGTTAAACACTTGAAAATTGAAATATAGGTCCTAGAAATGTTTATCCAGGCTCTTAGAAATAATCTTTTGATATAAACTATACTAGAACCATTAAGTTTTTCTCCATTATAAAAAGAATCAAAATTATAGGATGGAATAGTCCATCTCATCAATTATTTTCTCGTGGTGTGCTGACATTTTCTGGGTTTACGTAAAGCTCCTTCTGTATTTTTGACTGTAGCAGCAAAAATAGCAACAAGTTCTAACTGAGATAAAAATACCTTGAGGGTAATTCTGTATCATTAGGTAAGGCTGAGCAACTTCACATCCCTTATTTCAGATGCCAAAAGAGCACAATTTTAAGAGGTATAAACACTTTTGCACTTATTTGCAGGCACTGTGAGGGACCCAGAGCTTCAGCCACTCTCAGCTTTGACCAAGTAAAAAAATTTAAAAGAAAAAAAATGTTTCCTATATTAACGAGGGCTCAGAAATTGATTTTATTACAAGTAGCTCTCCCTAGAATCATGGGTGAGCATGAGAGGATTGGACAAATAACATAGAAAGAAAAAACCTGGTATTTAGCTTTTGCAAGGGCTGAGGTTACATAGAAAGCATATAGTTACGTACCATGGATATTCGCATACAAAATGAATGAAGTTGAAAGATTACACTGAGAAGACTGACCTGAGCATAAAACTCAGTCATTGATTCTAATCTCAGGTAGTAAAACAAAGGAAAAATAACTTGAAAAAAATCTTTCAGTTCATCAAAGAGAAAAGCATACAATGGAGATTTGCTGACAAATGGTTTCTTCTAATGAAGGAGCTAATACAGTAAATTGAAAAAAGCATTACACAGCCCATCCAGTAACATCTCCACTACGCTAGCATTTTAACAGTGAATGTGCTCCTTCCGGTTCTTGATTACAAGTCAATTAACTGGACTTAGAGGAAAAAAAAAAATAGTCAATCTCAATACTGGAATTTCAGTTCACCTGCTCAGTCCTTTGTGAACACACTTGGTAGTTCAGTCTTTCCCACCAAGTTTGCTACCCAGGTTTCACTATAGAGTCAGAGCCAGGTTAGACCCAGATCTACCTTTGACTAGAAGCATCATTTTTAGCAATCCTTTCCATTCTATTTTTCTTAGAGAAGAGTAACGACATCACTGAATTTTAAGCTAAGTGTGAATTTTAAGCTAAGACATGTGATGTCTCCCATGGCTGAGCCTTTGCTGGGGCAGGCTCTCTGTTTCTGACCATACTCTGCTTTCTGATGCACAGATGTAAACTTTATCTTGTATATCAAAGGCTCAATTTGTACTTCTTTTTCTCTTAAGCCTGGTTGTTTCTAATTTGGGTTTTTTTCCAAAGAAACACCAACATACCCCTCCTAGTCCACGGCACAGATTGATTTTACTTCGCTTCACAATCTGTCTTAAGTCATCTATATAAACGGAAACTGTCCTCATGTTTATGCTGCCCTTGAGAGATTTTCCTAGGATTGCTTTGTTTCATAAATAATCAACTCTCTCTTTTTCTGCTCATCTTTTGTTTGGATTGCGCTCAGTGTGCAATATGTCACGTTCAGAATGATGCAGCGTCCGAATCTGCTGACATAGTGTGGACAGGCTTTGTTATGTCAATGCTCTGAAATATCCTCTACCAAAATATTTTGTTTTGGTGCAACAGAAGTATTAATGCATGATAGAGGCATTTTGAAATTATTTATCACTCGTTAAACATTCTCTAAATAGAAATTATGCAAACCAGATGACATGAGCATTGTACAAACTGACTTCCTCTGAGGTACTGAGAAATCTCACTACAGTCTCAGAGTGAGCAACACTCAAGAAGCAGTCAATAAAAAAAAAAAGGTGCAAAGCTCATGCTGTGTTCAAGCAGAGTCTTCAGATTCTTAAATTACCATCCTTTAATTAGCCCCGTCATTACATTTTCATCTATGTGTAACATAGCATTTCAGGGCAGTCAATAGGCAAGCAGTCTGAGGCAGCTAAGCAGGCATCTGATGCTGCTCAAAATGAAAAGTGATCTCTTCAACAGGTGCACTTTCTGTACATGTGGCTTTTGTTTATTGACTCTATTTTATTGTTAGAAACATGCAGACTTGGGTCAATTTGGGCTGTCTGCTTCAATTATGGAAAACATCAATCATACTGCAAAAGAAGCAGGTGGATCTGTGCTTTATTTGCCCTCACAGAGTCCACCTTGACACAACACTTCTACTGCCTGGAAGCAAATATCCCACTTCTCAGTGTGTTGCTAATGAAAAAGATGGAAATTTTATTTAGGAGTTTAAAATAATTTAGTTCTCATAACAGTTGAGCTCCACTGTGTAAACAAGGAGAAAGGCTGTTCCTACCAAGACTCCCATGAAAAATCTGGAAATCTGTTTCCAGGTCAGGTATAATCACAGTGGTGTTCGCAAACTGGATTTCTGAAGTTAAGTTTATCAGCATCAGTATGATTCAAAATGAAACTGAACAAGATTCTGGCTGCAAACTCTACAACCACTAGCCAAATACAGTAATGTTTTAACATCTTAATCATAGAAAATTAAATTTTAAAAAGTCAGCTGGTGAAAAATCCATTATTTAAGAGATAGTGGTACCCAATCAAAAAAAAAGGTATTCCTTATGGTACAATTTTCTTCACTGAAACTGTTGTACTTCTTTTTTAGCTACACTTAAACTGTCACCAATAAGCTCCTGGGATAGGGTGCAATCAAACTGAGACCTGACGTGCTCAATTGTTCTGGTTTGTGCTGTTAATGAACGCATTTACACAATAATGCTTTCCATCTCTTCACTGAAATGCTTTCCATGTGGTAAGAACGTTCAGGTCTGAGTCTGAACTCGCACGCTGTGATACAAGGCAAATTTAAAATTAGTAAGGCCATTCTATGGATTAAAAATTCAAGGATGACTTGTCAGTTCTGTTGACAAAGGATTTGTGGTTTCCTATAGCATTACATATCCATTCCTTGCTTGACATATGGCTAGATCCTATGATGTGTACCTGTTGGTTTGAATCTCGTAATATTCGCGGCTGCAGGCAGAGGAAGCTGGCAAGGAAGCAGGCAGAAACCCCCAAGATGGCGAGAGAGAGAGTTTTATTTACAGAAAGTTCTTTATATATCCATTAATAATCTAGCAACCATTGGTCAGTAAAAAAATCCACCTCCCAAAGTCATTGGTCATAGCTATACAGCACCTAATACAAAACATAGAGATTTAGAAAGTACAGAAAGTGCAGTTTATCTCTATTCTCCATGAGAAAGAACAGAAGGATTTCTAAAACAGTGCAACTACATGTACCTTTCCCAGTACTTCATCTGTTCTTCTCCTTTGCCTAAGGCCATCTATCCTGATAGACTCTTTTATTAGATTTAATCACGATCACTAGAATCAGAACAAATATATGTCAGCTCAATAGGGGCTGGCTGTGTAGCACCATCTAGTAACACTACATACTTCATAATAGCACACAGGGAACGCTATCGTTCCCAAATTATGGACTGGGAAATGGGGGCACAGGTCCTACAGGAAATGTGCAACGTCACAAAGTGTGTTGGTGGCAATGCTGGAAAGAGATCTTGACTCTCAAACGTCTAAGGCAGTGGATAAGGGAAGGACTTTGCCAACCTCCCACACACACACACAAAGGGAGGTTAGCTGTTGATCTCTTCAGTTATTTGGCACTGTAAATACTTGCAAACTTACAGCTACAGCCATAACTTCATCAAGCAAAACATTTCACGAGTATGACAATTTCTCTATAAGGAAACCTCCTCTCCCAGTAACCCGACCCACAGTCCCGACACCAGTGATGTAATCCAGGGCAGAGGCTCCGAGCAGCATCTGGTAAAACGTGATGATTCAGTGGAATTTTGTAAAACAAGAGCTGGAAGGGCGAAATACGCCTTTGAAGGAATTCCACTGGAGCTTGAAAAGGGGGAAAGACAGCACAATGATGCCAACAAGATTACATTCGGGATTGATCTGGCCTGAGATCAGCTTCACCTGCCTCTCTAAGTACTCCACTGAAATCTGTAAACTGGCTACAGAGCACCATTCCTCCCAAATTAGAGCAGGCTCCCTGGCTTTAAGGTTTCCCTCATCCCTGCTCCTGACAACTTCATCTCAATTCCCATGACTGTCTGGCTCAAGCACGATGTTGGCTCTCCTCCCCTTTGCTTCTATTTCCCTCCTGCCTCGTGCAGCTCTAGTTCTGCAGTCACAGTACAGAAGGCACCTGCACACCCCTGAGGGGACAGCTGCTCTCTCAGTGCTCAGCCTTCTCTTCCCATTAATGAGCTCAGTGGCAACCCATCACACCACCTCAGCTCTCCCCAGGGAAGCCCTACAAGAAATTTCACAAGGTCCTCCCAGTGATTTTTGCTCAAATCTCTTCTGGATCTTCCTGCAGGGAGAAATGTTGAAGTTATCTGAAATTCTTTCCACTGAAACATCTCTACACTTTAAAAAAAAAAAATAAATGCACAACGTGGAATTTACTGAGCATTTTCACAGTCTGCATTTCTTAGTCAAAAAAATGCTTACACTTCTGCAGTGGGCTTCATTGTTGGGGCACAGCTTGGGGCAGGGGGAGGTTTGGATTGGGTTTTTTAGTTCCTAAAAAATCATGTTTATGCAACTGTAATCGGGTTCCTTTGTTTGTGGTTTCGTTTGGAAGTGTTTTGTTTTTTGGTTTGGTTTTGGTGTTTGTTAAGGAAAAACACAAACTTTATAGGAATTAAGGGGAAGATTCCGACCTAGCTCTAATAAAAGACACTGATTGCTTCTTCACCCCGAGCCTGCAGCCCTCCCCTGCCAGCAATGGGCAGAACGCTTGCTTGGAAGCCAGAAAATAATCAGAAAAGCCATAAAAACAGAGAGCCAAAATTTTCCCAGTCAAATCTCTGGATAAAAGAGTACAGAAGTCAGTCAAAGAAACTAAAAATCTAGTATAACTGGTACCCCGGATACTTGAAAGAGTATGAGATATGATGTGCTGTTGCTATTGTTTGAGGTTAACATTTTTATTTTTTCACTGCATGAGGGAGGGATAATGAGATCAAAAAAATCATGTTAAATTGATACTTTGAGCTTTCAGTTCTAAAATATCCTGCATTTATGGTTTCAGAGAAAACCCTGTCTACAGACAGCCTGGAATTATTAGTCAAAGAAGAGCTACCTTCCCTTTTCCCTACAGGACTTAAAAACAACTCAGTTAAAACAATTATCAGGCTTGGTAAAAACTTGCACCAATGAAAATTCACAGAACTCTAGTGCTGCTGTAATGGAACCAATTTTTTTTTTCAAAACCTCAACTATCTCTTTATTCAAGCAAGTATCTTCCTGACCTGCCAGCCAACATTATCCAATCTCACTTCTGTGAAGCCTAAAGGGAAACTGTAAGGAAGATTCATTCCTGGGTAGCATTCCCTAAAAGTCTGAACTCAGCAGGAGATCAGGAAAGTGGCTCTTCTCCTGGAGACCCCATTTCAACGCAGCTCCCACAGTCAGGCACAGACACTCGTGCATTTGCACACACATACTTACGTTCCACAGGAAAAGTGGCAATTATAGCAATTCCTGGCTTGGAAACTAAATGGAGAAACGTTGAGTCTATTTTTAGGAGTCTTTAATGCAATTTAGCAGCTGCAAACAAACAGAGACCGCCAGCAGCTTACAAGCAGCCTTCTGGAGAGCGCGGGTTGGGAAGCCCCGCGCCACCGGATCCCATCCAGCGCACACACCACAGCTGGGCTCCTCCTCAGAGACCACGCTCGGTGTGGGAGCAGGACAGGCAGGTGAATAAAAACAATACCAACATACTGGAAAGGAAAAGAGAGAGATCTCCAGCTGGGGAGGAAAACACAAAGGCGACTGAAGAAACTCCACACAAATAGCGAGCGCATAGATTGGTGTGCTCTGTGCCTACCTGCTGCAGTAACTCCTCTGTCCCCCTCTCTCACCCCAGCGTGCCCCCCGGAACGCATCCAGCAACTTCCCAAGCTCCCATCTGGATGTGGGGCCAGCAGACAGCATGTGCCCGGCTGCTACCAAGATGCATTAACAGCCCAGTGAGGATTTGTATAAAGTGACCACGAAAGGTGTGGGGAGAAAAGAGAACTACAAAGTTCCACAGCAGCTTTTGTGCCAGGACAAAAAGGTGGCTCCCAGATGGATTTTTTTCACTTTTGCCCAAGCATTGACTTCTGCAACACCAGTAAGATTTTTCTGTCTTTGACCTCCATCCTTCACTTTATCAAGACATTAAAAAAACTATTGTGAGAAAATTATTACAGAAGCAGACACAGCATAACCACACCATCACTTCCTAGAAAACATGCCCAAGCCCAAGGAAAGTTCAGAGGAAAAGAAGGAAGAACAAAGCTTCAAAAGAGGTAGAAGTAAAACACTATCAAGGATGAGAGAGAATATTTATCTGCAATCAGCAATCTCTCAAGAAGCTGCCAAAGGAGGCGGCCTATCCTGCGCTCGCTCTACACTCTTTACAAGGAAAGCAATTAATTAAAATACTTTTCCCCCAAGAAGTAAGTTAATGAACAAGCAAACCCTGCAAGAAGATTAATCCTAAAATAAAGTATCTATTTAGAATATCACAGTTCACATAAATTCATGGCAAAAGAGCCACAAGGAGGTATCCAACTGATCAATATCTACCTCCTTGGAAGAAGAAAAATGTGCATGCATGGGGACTGAGCGCCATTCCTGGCATTACTCTGTTGGCTTTTCTCAAAGAGTCACTACAGAGAATAGCTTAAAAAAAAAAAAAAGGCTGTTTGGGGAATAACTTCTGCGGTCAAGTAGTACTAAACTCTCCTGGTACAAACTAGGACACTTGCAGTGAATGGAGCTGCTTTCTTTTATGCTGGTAGAAACATGTGCCACTTGAACTGGCAGAAGCTGATGTAGTCCCTCATAGCAAACAGGATACTACAGTAAGGGTAAAATAATTTTATTTTAAAAGTACTAAAAGAAAATTCAGTTTTACTCTGGGTTTATGCATATTTAATTTGGAAAAAAAAAAAAGCAAAATTTTGCATGTTTTTCATTAAAACTACAAAGTTTTCCTTTAGTATTTCAGTGACAATGTGTTTCACTACATCAAATTACACTCACTCTGTGTCCTGCACTGAAAAGCTTAGATCCACTGGTGCTTATTTCCATAACTCCATTAGAATTTATCAGGAGGGTCAGAAAGGCTTTTTGCAGTAGAGTGCTGTGCTAGTGACATGGCCAAGCTCCAAATTGCAAATTTAGGTGTTATCAGTGCAAGCTTAAGTGCCTTTACTCACTACCACAGATCAAAGCATGAGGCAGCTAATTAAGGGCAGACCTCACACCTACACCACATTGTTATTTGTTGATGTTATTCCAGTGAAGACATGCTTCCTAAAATTGTAGAAGACACTGACAAACACAGAAGTAACTCTTAGGGCACCACTCAAAAGCATTTGTTGGTTTTATACAATTTCCATTCCCTTCCCTCAGCAACCGAGGCCCTCGCAGGCTACCCAGAGGCAAGAAAAGAGACGTGTGAAATGGGTTCCAGATTTTGGCTTCTTAGGACAGAAAGGACATGACTGGTGCTGCAAGTACCTCCAGTACCAGCAAGAATGGCTCCTTGAGCACTATTGCTTTTCGCAGAGTTCTCACAAGAGCATTTCTTGTGTTCGAAAAGACCCGGTGGTTTGCCATTCCTCCAAATTGCCTTATTCGTTCCTAATTATTTTAAAGTACTTTGCACTTTCTTTAACATGACATTTTCTGAATTAAGAACGTTTCAAACCAGATGCTTGGGTTAAGAACATCTGATATTAAAAACATAGCTATATTTTTTTCCTTCAGCACCAGACTGCTCTCTTATGGGAAGCGAGTTTATATGTATCATCTGGTTGCAGAATGTTGCTTCAGGGCTGGAGCACTGGAAGCATTTAACAATTTTTTTTTTGTCTCTGTACCAGAAATCCTCAAGAAAATTCCAGGACTTTGGAACTTGCTGGATGTCAGCAAGAGTTATCAAAAATATGTAAAGCAAAATTCTATTTTAGAAAATTGCAAAGGTATTTTCTCTAACGAAACCATCTTTATAAAAATCTGTTCTGTAATGTATATGGGTTATTCTGTACTGCCCATAAATGCTTCTGCTTTTAGGACAGACCCTGAGTGGACTATTTTACTGCCCTACAATATCAAAAATTGCCCTTTCAGTATTAAATGCAAAATTCTTTTTCCCTCTATAACAGATTTCAATTAGTGGCAGTCGCACTATTTATTTTCTTCACAGAGTAAACAAAGCAGCTGTGACTCATGTTTGTAAATATTTGCGCATGTACTTTTAGAGGGCAGCTGAAAGCTCAGCATCATATCCCTCCAATTTCATAAGCAAAGCAAGCAACGAATCTAATCTGCTAATTAGCCATGAAATGTATCTGCATGCTTGAAGAATAGGGAGATGGAAAAAAGAGACTTTTACATCCCAGGAAATGTAATGTAGCTGGAAATGTCAAGATTATTAGGGAACTAATGGAAGTACCAATAAAAACATTCATAGGCCCCAGCACCATTATGCTAAACTTTAAAATCCAATGTCAAAAGGTCAATAATTCATATCTTTTTTCCAGTATTATTGCATTTAACTTAAACCACATTTTATCACCTGATTGGAAGTAGAGCCAGAGTCCATTCCTATGAGCTGATCACTACAAATCCAGTTTGGAACTCGAGCAGAGCACCTAGGTCTGCTGTTTGCAAAACGTGTCAGATCACTCCATAAAAAGAAACAGACTGAAGAGTTCTGGTAACTGCTTGATGCATTAATTTATGATTTATGACTTTTATGTAAAGGTAGGATTAGCACAATGTATAAAAATTCCAACGGCTGACAGAACTTTTACAAAAGAAAAAAAAAACCCAAATGATTTCAACAAATTGGAAAAAAACTCTGTAACATTTCCCCCACCCTATGGTGGGTTTTCTCACCCTTGAAATGCTCCATATCTTTCATCACAGCACCTTTACAAGCAAAGGCTGCTCTCTGGTCCATTACATACCTTCCCTCTCCTGGGGAAAACCATTCAAGAACTAGGACTTGTAACTGATGTGGTGCAAGTTCAAATGAGAAACTGAAAATCGTGCTCTGACTTCCCAGCTCTCCATTTACCTGCTTGTCGTTAGTTAGTCCTCAGCTCTCAGCTCTTTGCACAGAGTACAAAATATTTTTTAAAAAGCTCAGTAAGAGCTAAACCTGGTCAAGTTAAATGCATCCCTGTCCATGGCAGGGGGTTGGAACTAGATGATCTTGGAGATCCCTTCCAGCACAAACCATTCTGTGATTCTGTGACTGTGCACTAGCGTGCTCTGATACACATGAACACATTACAGATTTAAGTATGAGCAACCACAGATTCCAAATATAGTCTGTCCCATTCTTCTACCTACTACTTTTCCTATTATTTTAAGCAGAGCTAGGTTCACATTCTCAGATTCAGACCAAGCAAAGCCTCAAGGCACTCACGTGCTTAAAGACAAGAACATAGTTGCAGGCTTAAGCGAATACAGATTTCATAATTCTATGTTTTTCATTAATGAAAAGATCTCCCAAAGGTTGTACCACTACACCTTCACTCTAACACGAGCGCTTTCAGAGATCCACAGCAACTTCTGGTGGCCTTCCAAAGGTTATTTGAATGAATTTACAATGGGCCTGTAAGTTCCATGATGAAATTTGTGTTATAAAAGAATCAAACAGATAATGTCAGTGAACACTGGACAAAGTATACATTGAAAATAGTTGAGTGTGAAACAAACATTCATTAGAAAGGCTATTTTCATATTTATTCTCCACAAGGAAAGAGACTTACTACCTTGGCGCTATTGTAAATTCACTAAAAGAATGTTTAATTGCCCGTAGCTTCGACTATCAAATTGCACGTGCAATTACAACAAACACTGCCCCATTTTGCAGCACAGCTTAACCAATGAAGAAATTAAAACAGTCCCATGATTGCAGCGAAGAAAAAACAATCTTTCAATGCTCCCTACTGTCATAGCTCAAATCCAGGGATACTACAACACTGGCAGCCTTCACACAGACAAATCATTGGTGTTTTAAGCACTTACTCAGATATGCCCTAAGCTGCTATGGTGACATAGAGTGGCCCTTAATAGTCTGTCAATGCCATGGCATGCTGTATTGCAAAAAAAAAAAAAAAAAAAACAACAACCAAAACCAAAAAAAGCCAAAGACACAGCATAACATGGGGTTAACAGAAATGCAAAATGAAGGCAAAAATTCCCTACCTGAAGAAGAGTGCATACGCATAAATGAGAATTTGTTTGCTGAAGGAATTTCACAGACATTTTCAAAATATGAAGGTATGCAAGAGACTTTGGCTTTTGTACAAAAGCCACAAAATACAGTGAATTGCTTGAACATTCACTACAAATTATCTTTGTTCTGCTTCACACAGCATAACCAGCACTTTGAGTTATGTTAGCAAGAAAACAGATGGGTGGAATGGCCTGAAAAGCTCAATGTATTTGTGATCACCTTCCACGATGGTTCAAATTTTGATTTCCATCTCAAGGTTGCTCCTTTCAGACTAGGACTGAAATCAATGAAATCCTCATGGCCTGAGTAAGCTCCGACTCTTTGCCAGCAGCTCAGATGAAGAACACCTTGTAGCAGGCCACAGAGGAGACCTCTTGCCACTCTGACCAAACCTCAGCGAAGTTAATTTGCTCCGTTCCCAACTGTTTTCCAGATACTTTAAAGCATGCATGTCTCACATGACCATGTAGAAAAATAAGGCAAGGATTCTGGACAACAGAAAGTTATCTTTAAGCATGGACAGCTACCTGTGGCTCCAGACTCTTCAGGAAGCCCAGCTCCTCATCAGGGTTACTTGGGATCCAAGACTGACAGAAGATTTGCCTTCAGTAACAATACCTATTGTCTGCCCACAGCAAGGGCACCAGGCAGCAACACGAATAAAATTACTTTCAGGTTTCAAGTACCGCATTTCTTTCTAAAGATGTCTAAAAAGCATTCTTAGAAGAATAATGGCCTCCTATCATTACAACTTCAGAAGTTCCATCTCTAAAGTATTTTATACTGGAATTGTCTATTTTTCCCCATCAAAAAGAAAAACACTGTCAGGAAAGCTCTCATTTATGACCAACAGCCCGGTCTTTTTAAGTGAAAGAACTTTAAAGGGGTTGCAACACAGAAATTAGCAAATTGCTGCATGACAGACTAGTGAACGGAAAGGTTTTCACAGATTTTGAGATACTGTAATATCGGAGTCCTGAAATCATCCCCTCCGTCCAAAAACAGCACAAATGTCACGCATGAATAAATTTCTCTGTGGAATAGCCAATACAGTGCTGAAAGCAGCTAGTGTTACATCCTCAGTGAGAAATCTTTGCTACCTCACTTAGAACCATCCTTCTCCACTCCACAGGACTGCAGGTCACCCATTTCATTCTAAATGTACTTACTCTGCTGCCCTAAAAGCTCATTACTGACATTGAGTCTGGCTAAAAACATCATATACCATGACAAAGAGGCCAAGGAAGCAGACAGGGAAAATTCCCTTCTCTTGGCATTACTATACCTACAGCAAAAATAAAACAGGGGAAGTGGGTTTTTTTAATTATTATTTACAGCAAGTTAAAACCTGTATTGAACAGCAATGATATTGAAAGCTACACTACTTAAAACAGATGGAAACACAAAAATCTCATCTGCCATCCAGGCAGCCAAGATGAGAAAGATCCTTACATTCATTAATCTATATTCTAAGGCAATGATGGGCATAAACTGCAAATGTTATAACACTTGAGCATGAGGCACAGTTGGAAAAATCTGACTGAGCAAATTATCTGATGCACTTGTAGGATCTCAAAAAGGCCTTTTTGTAATTAGGAAATTTTACAGAAAATTAAATAAAAATGCATTTTCTAACTAACTGGAAGTGGATGACATGAAAGAAACCAGAACCTATGATTCAGGACTAATATACACCTGCTGTCCTTACATACTACCAGGTCATAAAAATAAGAGCTGTTCTGCTTTCAAAATGTGCTAACCAGCAATTCATAAAAGTATAATATCTAGATGAAAGACAGACACAAAACCTCAGTGCCATTCACACCAGCCACCCACTCTATGCGAGTATTCAGGCAAAGACGTTGTTGCTGCCGCAGACCTGTTGCTCAGTTGCTCACTCACTGCTCAGGAGGTCTAAGATCCCTTTCCCAAATTCCTTCTTGAACCATTATAGTGCATGATGAGATGTCAGGTAGCCAGTCCAAACTGAAGCAGGATACCCTGGGACAGAGTGTAGACTCCCTGGATAAATATCATGGCTACTCTGGAAATTTCTTGTCATCACTTGAGCAGTCCAGCTCAATCTAAACACTTGGCTGGGTACCAAGGGTTGTGTCACTGGAGCACAGGACATGGTTGGCAGACCTGCGAGAGCAAAGTGATGGACAAGGTGCTGAAGAATGGGAGATTAAATCCTCTGCTACAAAGTGCAAGGTCCAAGAGAAGACGGTGTTTGTGGGTAGAATACTGTGGGACAGGGGAATTCTCCTTGCTATAAAAATGAATTCCAGTAATTGACAGGATTTCCTAAGGGTTATATAAGCACAGGCAGCAATCATAAATCTCTCTGCTGCACCCACTCCTGCAGAGTAACAACTCTTCCCTTACTCTACACTAGAAGACTGAGAGCTTAGACCAAAGTGGGCATATAGGCAGAAAAAAAGCAAGTGCAGGGACTCAGAAATGTTCAGTGGACTTCAGCATGAAAGAGAATGGTAGACACCACGGCAACCAAAATGTTTCTTAGACAACGTTCATAAAGACAGAAAACAGGACAGCAAATTTAAGTCCAGCTAAATTACAGAAGAGCTTCAATTTGGAAACCACGAACTATCAGATTTTATATTTTAATTTCAGATTAACGTAATTCTAAACTGTGTGATTATCATTGAAACTTGGCAAGTTCCAGCCAAATCATATTAAATCCCTATACTTAGACTTTAGTAATTGGCATGCATAAACAAACCTGTATTAAAGTCTTAGAAGGTATCTATCCAGTTACATAGCTCCCATGTTGTTTCAATGCCATAAAATTAAAATATCACAGACTATTCTGAGTTGAAAGGATCATAAGAATCATCAAAGTTCAGCTCCTGGCCCAAGCATTCAGGCGGCAATTCATTTCTTTCTTTTATACTTTGCTCAAGCCACTACGACACAGAATGTGGTATTTTCCTTCCCACAGAGTGAAGATATGCTCATTTTTTCGGGCTGCCATGAATTACAAGACACTCAGGAAGCCAGGAACTTCCAAAAGCCAGGCTCTGCTGGTGTGGTCCCCATCCCAGGCATGAGCTGTCCACAGGCTTCAGCACCATGAACACCACACTCAGTGCTAGCAAATGTCAACAAGAAGGAAATAACACTAAAAAAACTCTTCTCTGAATAAATTCCCCCCAAGGAACAATGTTGCCTCACCAGTTATGGATGAATTACCAGATCTAAAGATGACAGCAGGAGGGAATGGAAAAGACTTGAAAAGCACCATTAAACATGCTTAACTTTCTGTACTTGCAGCCAAGAGAAGCTAATTTTAGGTGCTCACAGAGGAGCTTTGATCAGATGTTGGATTCCCAGGTATGCTGGTGCCGTGTGCTGCCCTGCCATTCAGTTGAGATGGGAAAAATCATTTTCCAAGGCATCAGATATGTGCCCCTGTAAATCACCTCACACAGGAGCCGCCGGGCAAAGGCGGCAGAAGGTACAAGCAGCAAACCAGGTTATTGCACACCGATGTTGACACTGCCTTTCTCCACCGTGGCTGCTCTGTGTGAAGTTATTTGCTGAGTGGGTTGTGATAGAGCAGGGCAAAACCACACTGTTGAGCAAGGGGAGCCTTCTGATTAATGTCCTACAACTGGAACTGAGCTTGTTAGCTCTTCTCCTGCACTAGATACCAAAAGGTGATTCCAACCCCAGATTTTCTTAATCATTGCAGTAATTGAGCTTGATAGTTTTCTCCTACTACTTCTGAAATTGCTGACCTGCCAAATAATGTCATTGTAGTTTTTAACCGTGTTCACTCTGCTTAAGGTGATACGCCAACTGACTAAGCAATGAAAAGAAAAACCAAATTAATACATATAAGTTTCTTTTAAATACCATTGACAAGATTAATTGGAGCGATAGATCAGAGATTCTAAAAAGCAGTCTGATTATTCCAACACTAACTCCTAAAGAAGGCATGTGACAAATGACTTATCAAGCACGTTTTGCAGGAAGCTGAGAAGCCCTTGCTCCACAGATGATATCTTTTAGGAACTTGGTTTGTAAGGCACTGAGAGGAACCTGCAGCAGGTGCATAAGATTTTGCCTGACTGGGACATTGAGGAACAAAGCCAGAATAACATAAAAAACTATGAATACACATAAAGCACACCTGGACTTTAACAATCAAGTAGCATAATGAAAATTATGAGATTCACTGGACAGCTGAAACATAACAAAGTTGCTTTCCTCATGACAGTCCCCTGACTGCGCCAGAGAATGACTAGAGCTCTCCTTTCTAGATAACCATTCTTGAACAAATCAATTTACTCAGTAGCTCAGTTTCTCTCATGTTCAATGCAGAAATGACAAAATTTCCCTTTAAAAAGAAAATTTCTCCCATATTATCTACACACACAATTTGCAAATTTGTTTGGCAACTATCAAAGTAGATTCCCCTCATTACGTTCAATTTCACTTGAACTCAATATACTTGAGATAAATAATGGCTTATTAGTAGTATGTGCTATGTATGCAAAAATAAAAAGATTAAAATAATATAGAATAGAAAACAAGATGAAAGAAAATGTTATTATATTTTCCTCTGGATGAAATGAATTTGATTTTTTAAATTAAACTACCTTAACTATTCTACTTCAACAATTTAGTTGCCATGAAAATATTGCAACATTACGTTAAGGTCTCAAATCCATTATTAATGTATTATTTTCACATCAAAAGTACCCACAGATTTGGGTCCCAGACAATGAAAGCACTGCCTGGGACTGTATGTTTGAGTACAAATGATATCCTGGGAGTTACCATTTATTAAACTAACCAGAAAATAGGTTGTTACATTTTTCAGCCTCTGAGTAAGAGCAACATACATATTTCACATATTCCACGATATTGCTAACAAGGATTTCAAGAAGCTTTCAAGCAACTACTTTCAAAAGAAATCTAAGAAGTCAGTGTAATTTAGTCAATACTAATAAGACAACATGCAATTTTTCATCAAATACACAAAACTATGCTGATTAACTGGAAAACTTACACTGTCCCAAGTTTTTTTCTAAAGGAACCCAACACCCACAATAATGGTTTTGTTGGTTGTTTTAAATCTATGCCAATCTCTTCCTTTCTTGCTAGAAAAAAAGGTGACCTGAAGTTTATGAGCTGAGCCCCAAAGAAATTGGGATGCCTGTGGAACACAGGCCTATGTGAGTACTGAAAACAGAGAGTTATATCAGAAGACTCTGAAAATAATTAGAAAACTATTCTTCTATGTCTTCTCTCCAGAGATTTGTCATAAGCACTTTCGTAGAGAAGAAGTACAATTAGTCAAGAAGCATCAGGTAATTAATTGGCTGTTCTCAAGAGCCTCACGAAAAGGATGAGCAACATCTCACATGTGTTTGCATTATGTTTGTTCATTCATGCAAATGAAATGGTCATTAATTGTGTCCTTCTGCACTGCCGTAAAAAAAATTTTATAGTGTGATTTGCTATAGGTTGTAATGCATTACCAGTTTCCACCAAGAAATAGATGGATCAATTTTCCAATATGAAACAAGAAAGTTTACAGACCATCACTAGAAGTTTCTCAAACAACTTTTTTCAAAAAATACAAATAATTACACTGTGACACAACTTTTTTTTAAATCAGATGGTTGCCATTTGTAAAGACTATTGTTACTCTTCAAATATATAACCACATAACATTTATACATGCTTCACCTAAACGTCTTCTGAGTTAAACATGGAAAAGAATGAAAAAGGAGACACAAAGTAAAACAGAAGTGTAGGCTATAAAATTGTAACAGGAGGTTGGATGTATAGACCCATCAATCTATACTAAATGGTGAAACTGTCAAAGGAGACAACTTCATAGCAAAGGTCATGCTTTATTTCTGTTCTTAGCTTTTTTTTTCCCTCATGCTTTCAATAAAATGCTTCACTTTAGCGAAAAAAGGGTGGCTGTTAATGTAACAGCCATATGTTCTGCTGTTAAAGACGTTAGCCCAGCTTTTGCAGATTCTTGAGTTCAGCTACAGCTTGCTTACATCTGCTCTTTGTCTAGACTTATTAATAGCATGGCAAGAATTCTAAATTATGCAGCAGTGTCACAGAGATCATGCAGCACACATTCTCTCCAAGCTAAAGTACGATACTCAGTTTAAACTTTGTAATGTGCTTCTTTAAAACAAAACTGGACAACACACCAGAAAATACATTTGAGAACAATCCTGCTTTGAAAGGCTGATGAATTAGGTGACCTAGCCAGTATCTTCTAGTTATATTTTCCATGGTCCATTTCATTCTCTGTTATCTCATTGTTCCAGTTCAGCATCCAGGCACTACTCAGAGATTATATCTGATAGACTCAACAGCCCAGACATCTGATGTGCTGTTCCTGGTGCTTCAAAAAGCCACTTTGGGAATGTCTAGCATCCCTTTCTCTGTTCTGCACCTGCAGGGCTCAGGCAGCGTTGAGCTGCAAGGGTGTGCAGAAACACAACGCAGCCCACACACAGGTGCTGCTGAGACAGGAAGATATCCACCTCCCTTTTCCTTTTTTCTCCAGAACTTATGAGCAGGGGAGGGGGCATTTAACTCCCTCACCACACATTTTCTGCAGTGACAGATGAAGGAGGGCTGGCAGCCCTGCCCATGATGGCTACAGGGATGTCTCAGCTCCAGCGGCTTGATGGCTCTCACACTGCCTCCACGCAGACTCCCACCTCAGGAGGAGACTCTCCTTTTCCTCTAAAGGTCCCATGTCATGTCCAAAGCTCTGTTCCACACACAGAAGGACTTCATAGCCATGTCCCTGAAAAGCAGCCCCTTTCCAAGCTTGAGAGAAGCAGAGGTGGCTCATATGTAAATGCTTTTATTTTTCTTTTCACTGCATTTGGTGCTCCAGCCAAGCTGCCTGGAAAGTATTTAAACCACAAGCAAAAGGGAGGAGGTGAGAGTTTTCAGGATCAGGCACCTAGATGCTGCGCAGCTACAGAAACACCACCAGAACAACAGGCAGACCCAGCCAGGCAGGGAACCTTCCAGCAGGGAATGGGATTGTATGATGGGAGCATCCAGGAGCCACCAGGTAATCCTTCCAGACCTAGTACTGTTATTATCAAGAGCCTGCATGGGAACTCATTCTGCAGCACCCTGCTTTTGACATATTTTCTGTGGTTGGATGAGAACCTTACTGAAAGCGTTGCCCCAGTAATTTCCACAACTACACCTACAAATTCCTTGTACAGAAAAAAAATATATATAGAACATTTTAAGGTCTCCTAAGTTATTTGTTACCATGCTATTATGGGAAAACATATAAAAAAGCAACTCAGACAGTTGCCAGATATCATATGTCTGTTTTTCTCCACGTGCATTATACATAGCCCTCGCATATAGGTAAAAATAAAGATTAAACAGTCTGGATTTCACATTGCTTGAATTCGAGATGAGAGAAAAAAACATCATTTTCTAAAGTTGTGGGGGGAATGGTTTTATGGGAGAAGGAAGTAGTACAGCCTTCCTTCCAGCTGCAGGGCCGGAATGTGCAAAGTGTGGGATAGAGGAGCAATTGAGCAGGGCCAAAGAGCAGAGAAAATTGCGTACCAGAAAACCAGGTGAATTGGCAGGCAATCTAGTTCTCTTCTGTGAAACACCTAGACCAGTTTCATGCCAATATCCTGTGTTCATCCTGATACATTTATTCTATATGTTGTTCGCAAAGAAGTTCCAGTTGTAAAATACCATGGAAATCAACAAAAGTCAGCCAAATGCTCTTTTTGCTTTTGCCTTCTCATTCCCAGTGGTAACAGTCACCCTATTTTCAGTCTTGGTTATTGCTCCAGGCGTGATGGAACAGTGGGAGGCACAAATATAATAAATTGACACTGACTGTCAGTTGTCAGTCAAGAGAAGCAGTCTGTAATTAGGATCACAGGATTGCTGGAACCACATCCGAGTTGTTCTTTAGTTCAGATATCAGATGCTCACAATAGCAGGGATGAGGCATAAGTGGCAAGCCAAACTGATGGGAAGGTGAACAGTTTGTCTGATCTGACTGGAGATTCTCTGTGGTTCTGGAAGAAATTTATCCTCTCTGTTTACAGAGGTCTGTGTTCTGTAGCTCGATTTTCCAACAACAAAAGCAAACTGTGATTGCATATTTTCCTTTAAATGCGGAGATCATTAAATTAAACAACTTTAGGCAAAACAAAAGCAAATTTCAACAAAACATAAAAGGAAAGGGTTTTTTTCTTCCTAAAAATGTATCCTAAATATGCTAAAACTTCATTAACGCTAGCAAGTTAAGTGAAAATGCAATCCTGTAAATGTGTTTATACAGACTTTCAAAGTAAAACATGCAAGGAAAATGTTCATGCTTCATCACATAAAAACAAGGATGGTATCTTGATGCAAAGCTAATGTGGAAAAAACTGGAATGGTTTCTTAATCTCACATGCCTTGCTCAGAAAAGAGAAGATGGAAAGCTAAACCCATGTTAAAGGATGGGAAACATGGCAAAGCATCTCCAAACCCTTTCCCTACTCCTTTGTTTTATAAGTACAAGAGAGACAGGTCCCTATTTCAAGTGCCATAATCTCCTAAGAGAGGAAAAGGTTTGGCATCTCAGAAATCACAGATAAACCAGCCCTGGGATTCTTTCAGTGGGAAGGCTTCAGTGCACAAGCAGTGGCCACTATAGCTGAAGCCAGATACAGCTCAGTCAAAGAAGAGGACACAGGTATTCAGCATTCACCAAAAATACATTATTGTGCCTCTGTCTGATAGATTATGTGGTACAGCACCACAGAAATTCTGTAAATGAAGCCCAAAGTTATTTTTCAATAACAGTACTCTCTCAAGTTTCCACTAAAATAAGCACAGATCTATATAAAACAAACATATGTATAACTAAGTCCACCTGCATTGACAGTAAATTCCTTCTGCATATAGATGATGAAAGCTGCTGTAAGAAGACCATTAAAAAGGGGGAAAAATTAAAAATCAGTGATTATCCACAGATGCAACAAGTGTACAGATTTTCAGGAATTCTCTAACTCATACACTGCACATTTAACTACTGACATTTAAATTTGGCATTCTCCATGTGAGCACAGGAACAGGCTTACAGCCCCAATTCCTAGAAACCATTAAATCTACAGAACTCAGGAATGTATTTTAAATTATAAACCCCCCATTAATATTACTGAAAAAACAGCCTTGAACTACCATGTATCCACCCTCCAGCAACAACAACAAATCAGGAATTAAGAAGAGAACAGTGCATAGGAGATATATATTTTGTCACTGACTGAACTTTTGTATTTCTTTGGTAATTCCCGCCCCCCACCCCCTGTCTTCTTTTCTACAGACAACTTGCTCTGTTCGTGGAGCTTTCCAGTGGTGCTTTTCAGGATGGTATCCCCCTGTTATTTCCAGATTGCATTTCAATGGCAAACCAATTCCCATAGAATAGGGTACTTCCGTGCAGCGCATTAATAGCAATTGTTAGGGAGCTTTGTCTGTTCTGGTTCCCTCTGATGTTTGAGAGCATCCTGTCTTCCCCAAGGCTTGTAGAGGTAAGAAATAGCAGCAATCCTTTTCTATCATCCTTGACTCAGAGTTGGTTTTGGCTTGCTGGTTCCTTACTCCTAACCCAACATAAAACTTTGCCACCCCTGTTTCAAGGGTCTTGACTGAGAAAGAAAATGAGACCTGTCCTGGGGTGGAATTCAGAGAGCAGTGCCTAAGCCTTCTAGAGAAGGCTGAGCTGCTAACTCGGCAGGGACTGGCATCATCCACCTCTGCTGGGACATTGGACCCCTCGGCGCTACCCTCAGCAGCTGAGCAGCTTCCAGCAGCAGCCCAATCCCAGCATTGCTTTGTGTCTTAAACTGCTGTGCACCCAGAAGACAATGGCCCAGGTCTATCGCCCTCTTGCACAAAGCTGGTATTTTGCTTTTCATCTTTCTGAACTGCTTGAAATCCCCTCTCTGCCAAGCTGTGGCAGCAGGGAGGTGGGCAGCAGTTCCCAGGGCTTTGAACCAGTCTCTCTCAGTCACAGTATAATGCCTTTCCTCTTTTGATATCGCCCCTTGGCTTCAGCTGCTTTCTCCTTGTCCAATTTCATGCCAAAACCATGTGAGTCTGTGCGTATGCATATATAGAGCATTATATTCATTTAGCAACATTTTCCTCCTTGGCTCTTCTCCACACGTAGCCCAGTGAAATCTGGGCTTTCTGGCAGCATTTTTCAGAGGCAAAGCAGCACCACTGCCATTTCAGTGTCTCAAGCCTTCATTCACACGGGAGCTAATTGCACTGCAAGCATCCTTGGGATGTCTCCATTACAGGTGAAAAAACAACAGCACCAATGACAGAGAGGTTAAGAGTTTTAAGAAGGAATTAGATGCCAAAACTACCCAAGATTTCAATACACGCTGCTCCATTAATAAATTTACACCAACATATACAGCAAAAGTGGAAATTAAACCATAAACCTGGTTTTCCCCTGTTGAGAAAACACCCTCCTTTCCTTGCTTGGAGAGTGATATAAATCCAGGAAATACACAAAATTATCAATCACACTAGAAGACAGTGACTTCCAAGATGTATATTAAACTGCGTTTCAGCACTTGACCAAAGTGCTTTCTTCTCAGAGATGCCAGCAGCAGAAAGGTCTCTGAATTACCAATCTCCTACACTGGAAAATGCCAGAGAGCATCCTGTCCTTTCAGCTAAAATACACTGCAAAGCTATGGTGAAAATACACCAGTGTGACCAAATACAAGTAACTGAACTGCCAACAGCTCTAACATACCAAGAGATTATTCCAGGAGATTTCTGCTGGGAGTTAACAGCTAAACATTGCATTTATCTCCAACTCTCACTCTACCAAATACATATATCCAGGCTGTTTGATTGAGCTAACTGATGACAACTAAAAAATTATTCATGAGCACAGAATTCTATACATACTCTGGAATCATAATTTTAAGTGGTTTTATTTGCTTTGGGCTCCACAACACTCATCTAACTTTCTCCACCCCAAGATTTTAAGCCCTCACATTTAGTGTTTAAATATTTTTTCCTGGAATCTCTAAATGCTGACACGCACACATATACGTATATATACATATATATATATATATAGTGTGGGTGGGCAATGGAACAGGCTCCCGTGGGCAGAGGTCACAGAACCAAACCTGAGTTCAAGGAGATTTGGGCAATGCTCTTATAGGGACACACTTTGGTGTCCACTGCAGGGCTAGGAGTTGGACTTGATGATGATGGGTCCCTTCCAACTGAGCGTATTCCATGATTCTGTGATTCTGTACACTTTTGATGTCTAACACAAAAGAGTTTATTCATTTAATGGCTACATGAGGAAAACTGAGTACATTTTTGCAGACTGAAGCTACTGTAATTTGGTTTAGTGCTGGCTCTAGGCACTGGGGGAAAAGGCATTTTTTTAAGAAAAGGCAGATTGCAAATACCACCAATTGACGAAGTTCACTGTACAAAACAGTGCTTCGCCAATTCACTGTACCCGGATTTGCTTTACAAATCTACCTAGAAAGGGCAACATAAGTACTATCACCACTTTCATAAACAAAAGGGAATAGGAAACACACACAAACTCACTCACAAGGAAGAAAAAAATCAAGCAAAATTAAATAACTGTTGGATGAGGTCACTTTACAGCAAAGACCAAAGACATGCAAAGATACAACTTAGCAGACTAAAGTCAATGGAGACAAATAGAAAACGCTTGATCAAAATAAATACGAGTCACACTTGAAACAGGGCCACAGGAAGTTTTTGTATTATTCTCTTTGCTCAAAATACCTCAAGCAAATATCTAGACACAATAATTTTCAGTCCTGCCCTCCCTCTTCTCATGGAAAAATTAATGAAGATAAGTTATTCCTTTTGGAGCAAATGTTTATGAGTAACATACTTTTAACATCCAAAAGAATACCAATGTCCTGAAATACCATTCTGTTTTCCTCCACCACCCCCAAATCTTTCATATTTTAAAAACCTACAGTAAAATTTTTTTCATATGGATATAGAATGCGAGATGCCAGGGCACCCATCCGGCAGAATGTTTGAAACTGGGAGTCGAATAAGAGAGAGTTAAATTAAGTAGGCCTGCCTGAGGCAAAGTAACTCATGCTTACGTTCCTCTTCCCATTTTATTGCAGTTCTACAAATCGCACTGGTGAAGTACAAGGAGTTTAGCAGACAGCTCAAGAGACATTTTTCAGGTTGACTTTGATCTGTTTAGACAGTTTGTATAAAGGTTGTTCTTGTTCAATTAGTTTATTTTCTCTGCCTCAAAAGCTTTCTTTGAAAGCATTATTCAAGTTCTGTAGCAATTCCCAGGCTTTTGGAATCAGAGAAGGCAACATATGTTGTTTGAAATATTCAGACCAAACAGGTATCACATTTTCTACCTGTAAATAACCATTTAGCCATCTCTCTTCTATCAAACACCTCACTGAGATCAGCAGGGCTGTTCTCACCTTGCATCAGTACAATTTCAGAGATAAAATACAGCAAGCATCCCCCACTTCAGGTGAAGAAAAAAAAAAAAAAAAAAAATCAAAAAAACCCCCCAAAAAACCCCCCAAAACACTGATATTTCCACTTTAAGTATGTGTAAAATACCTTTTCTGCCCAGTAAGCAGCTATGCTGGCAGTCTTGAATCACAAGTACTAAACAGAACATAACTATTAAGGTTAAGAATATTAGCTATTTACTTGTATGAAAATATTTTGCTGGTGGGAATTTCAGGGGCCTGATGTCAATATACCTTGCATGTTTGTGCTACTATTTCATCTCTGGGAGAGTTTATCATTGAGGATAAATGTTTGCAGAACAGAGCTTTTTCCAAAATAACAGATTACAGTTCTTCTGGCTGTTTACGCTGGAAGGTCAGGACCTAACTTTCTGTTTGGGAAAAGAGACAGACTAACCATGACTATGCTCCTGAAGTACCTACATTTTTGGCAGTCCATTCATATCTCAGGAGGTAGTCCCCCCAGCAAATACCACATTCAGTAATTCCGATACCACCTCCATCCAATACACTGAAAAATATCCTGCTGAACAACCAAAACAAAAACATTCAAACCCAAATGAGTCAGTGATGTAAATACAGCAAAAGATAGAAATGAATCACAAGAAAGGGCAGACATGCCAATAACATCAGACTACAGATACATTAAAAAATCCCCAAACACTGAAGACCTCAACTTGTCCTATGACTTGGGTCACAGAGTTCAGTCTAGACCATCTCACGCAATTCATGCTAAGCACACAAAGCCTAGCCTAAACCTAAGAGTTTGTGCAGCAAAATCTCTCTGTGATGATTATAATCTTCTCATTTCTTGTTTGAGGTTATTTATGGACAAAATAATTTCTTTTTTTATAGGAAAAAAACTTTTAAGCTTCAATACCAAGAATTCATTATGGCTTTCAGTCATTGCTTGCCACAGCAAACAAGTCAAGCTCCAGTCAAAAAAAACTGACTTTCCATTCTTTCCATTTCCCCTGTTTTGTTCTTCCTTAATGTTTTAAGTCCCTCCAAGCTTTTTTTTTTTTTAAATGTCCAAAACTGACTCCAGGAAGAGCTCTAACAACCAATTTCTCTCTAATCTTTCCCTTCCTTTCCCAAAGCTCAACATTTGCTTGTTTATTATCTGTCATTCAAATAACCTATTTTATAGACAGTATTCTAGATCTTGTGTTTCTCATGGAAAACAGATAAAAAGTTAGCTTTACACAGCTACCCATAAGAAGATATAAAGGCTTCCTTTCTCTTCAAAACCAACATTTGAAGGGAGGTGATAGAGTATAGCAATGCTTACTACTGAGAGCAGAATAATACGTATTCATTCTAATTTTCTATGGGGCAGACATTCAAGTTGTAACTGTTGAGTCACATGAATTTGTGAGATTTATGAAAAATTCTGGCAATCTGTACCTGAGCCTTCATTTCCCTAATATTTCCTTCATCATTCTGGGTGAAAGATGCCCAGCTCTCACCTGCCTGAGCTCTGTATTTTGCCTCCATCTCCATCATGACCAAAACCTTCTAGTAAAGCCTTTGCTAGTTGCCTTCTCATTAAGCTTGTGTCCCTAAGTTCTTCAACCAGTCAAGAAGACTTTAAGTCTCTCTCAATTATTCTAATCACTCATCTGTTTCAGTAAATCCTTACATAGAAATCAAACTGAGTTTCCCAAGGATGACTTAGACCCAAGTTATCTTCCATGATCAGCTTTTCATGCTGTTCTCTACTTAAAATAATGAGCCATAACTTTAGACTCAGTGATTACCTATTGAAGGAATGTCAAAATTTGGCCTTGAAATTTGTACTGTTTTGTTTTGTGGAGGTGCAGAAACCTGGAGGACAGCAACATCTCTTGACTAAATGCAACTATGAAACACGCTTTTTTCTCCTCAAAATTCTTTCACTACTGCTGAATAGGCATCCAGAGGTCAGGCTGGAAATGCTGATGCTTTGAGGCCAGCATACTTTTGATTTCATCCATAGAAGAGCAGAAATTGGAAAGCTATATGAAATGTATACTTTTCATGTTTAAATGCTGCAGTGTGTTTCTCAAAATATTTAAACAAGCAGGGAAATAAATCTCCGAAGTGGAAAGCTAATAAACATTCACATATGCATTTTGCACATCTCTGAATGTGGTGGTAGTTTAGTTATTCCCTTATTTACGCAGTGGGACAAAGATCAGGAAAGATCATCAGTAAAAACTATTTGGCTGCCTGTTAATTTTCTTTACTCCTGGTTGTTTAACATTGATTTTTAAATTTATAACAAATGGATCTTTGCTGTTTGGTAGGAAAGTAGGATGACAGATTGTGGGAAGGAAAATGTGAGCTGTCTGGAAAGAGAGCAAGAACAAGGAAAGGAGACTGACTGACCCAACAAACCTGTTAATAGCAAGTGGAGAGCGGAAAATGAAAAATGGCCTCTCCTAACCCATCCCACCACATCACAATAGTGATGTCCTACATAGAACTTAGTCCAAATAAAGTATTGTAACAGCAGCAAACCTCCCCACCACAGGAGAGAAAGTCAATTTAGAGCAAACAGTTATAACACTTTATAGCATTCACAGAACGGGAATAAAACACCGAATATTAATCTAGAAGGAAAAAATAAGTAACCTTTCCTGGTTCTAAATATAAGGTTCCTCCAGGAATCAAAGCAAGAATCGCAGGATATACCATAGCAGAACAAAAAGTAATCCATCTCCTCTTTGTCATCACTGACACTCAAACAGAAGGCATTCAACCCCTGTTGAAAAACAACTACAACAGACCATCTCAGAGAACCATCACAGTGAAATAAGAACTAATGTATGGGGTGATCTTTTGAGAAAATTATTTAAACAGTTTCACTCAGTACAAGCCTGACCATCACCAGCTTTTTCTTCATTTCTTGCCAGGGAAGATTTGAAATGCCAAGGTTTTGAAGCAACGGTTCCTCTCAGAATCAAAAAAGATGCAGCATCTCTTTATCCCTTTCTCTTTTACCCAATCCTCTAAACTTTCTGCTGTCTTCAACTACTTCAAAGATGGGAGAAGTTGAAATTTTACATCCAGCATGCCAGTGAAATTACCCAGGATCAGTGAAATCACAGCTGTAAATAACCAGTGGAGTGATTATAGCTAAAAAGGACAGAGAAGGAATAAACCTATAAACACACAAGCCTGGCTTCAACGGTATGCAAGATTTAAATAGAAAAAAAAAAAGGGACAGAGCACACTCAAAATAGATAGGCAGTTGAAACATTTCATCATAAACAACATGTGCCTACCAAAAACAGGCAGTATAAGTGAGATCTTTCTGCAGTCATCTAATCAATCCTCCAAATAATGAGAGCACATCACAGGATGAGTTCAAAGCTGAAAAACAGGGAAGATTGCAGAAATACAAAAGCACGTGAAGAAA
This sequence comes from Origma solitaria, assembly GCA_013397895.1. Classification (NCBI taxonomy): domain Eukaryota; kingdom Metazoa; phylum Chordata; class Aves; order Passeriformes; family Acanthizidae; genus Origma; species Origma solitaria. The sequence continues at coordinate 665,919 of VZRL01002262.1, forward strand.
TTGTTAAAATGCAGATGTCACTTAGTTGTACTGCTAAATAACCTTGACTTGAACAAAATTTGGAAATTAAATTTCTCAAGGTCAGAGATTTTTTTTTTGTGCATTTATCATCAGTTATAGCTGGTTTCAAAACAAGAACATGCTAAAGACTGAAAACTAGAGCGAATTCTCATGTGGTAGATCAGTGTGAAAGATAAAAACAGGCCAGTCCAAGAACCTCAGACTACAATATTAGAAATGGGTTGAAACTAAATGGCACCAAATTCATTTAGGGAAAATATTTTTTAAGAAAAATATTCAGTAGCCTGGGAGTAGATAGAATATTCAGTAAGCTTCTGGAGACAGAGGATGAAATGACCTGGATGTAGCTAGGGCAGACACAGACAAGGTAAAAGGATGGTTTGAGATCCTGCAGTTCTGCTGAAATTCGGTTTCCTCAGCAGCAGCTTCTAGTTTACTATCAACCTTTAAAATGTAATAAAGCCAGATGTTCAACAGCTTGAAGGCCAGGACAGGAAGGTGGTCCTGCATGATACCCAACGACTTCTGGAAAGCTGCTGAGCTCACCTCATGCAAGGATGAGGCACCACTTCCATCACAGCACCTAACACTTCCCTCCCTATCAGTCCCACTACAGTGAAGTAAGAATATGCTTACCAAGCAAACAAACTGCAGTGCTATCTTCCCCTGCAACTGAAATTAAATGGACTTCTAAATGCATTTTTCCTCACTGGAAGTTTCTGACTTCTTGCCTGCATTTTACTGCTTAGGGCTTAAAAATGACTGGTGGGGTTTTTATATTAGATATCCAGTACCTGTCCATGCTAAGCCAAATCCTGGGCTAATTTAAAGCCCAGGCAACTCTAAGTGAAAAAATATGGAAGTCTTTCAAAATTCCTCCAAGACATGCTTCGCTATGTGGTAAAAGGCTCTTGCCCCAAAACCCAAAGCATTCTATACCTTGACTGGGAAAATGTTTGCCTGGCACATCCCCAGTTTTCATTTTTCTTCTATCAGCCTTCTTCCTTCAGAGAATATTTTCCCCACCCATTGAACACCACTGTCTGATAGCACATTTTCTATTTCACTGTTCCACAACTTTCATTTGATCTGAAAAGAGATGAAGTGAAACGTTTGCTACTAAGAGATTTCACCTTGAGTAAAATCATGTTTCCCCTCATTGCTCGTATCTATACACGGTGTATTAAAACTGAGTCCCATAAGTTTTCATTATTCAGGCATTTAATCATATGAAAAATGTGGTAATTTAATTAAAACAAGCAACATAGGTTAGATAGCCCAAGGGACAAAGACTGAGGAAAAATGATCTAATTCATTGAGTTTCCATTTCAAAAATATATTAATATTAGACCAGGAGACCATAGTCCAAAAAAAAAGAAATTTTTAAAAAAAGAAATGGGGGGAAAAAGGAAGAAAAAAGAAAAAAACACGCTGTTCATTTGCAAAGCAGTAATCTAATCCAACACTAAGCCAATTTCAACTTCGGAAGCCAAAACTTAAACTGCTCTGTCTCATGTCTGCAGTGTTTGTCAGAACAGAACACAAGCAGCAATTACTCGCTGCACCTCAGCAAAGCTTGGATTTATTTTTCACATGAAACAGGGAAGACATAAAGTGTTATTAGGTTAGCCATCACTACTAAAGATGGTACTTGTCAGGCGTTCGTGAAAGATTTTCAGTCTTCCTTGCTACAAAGAGCAGTGTTTAATTCTTCCCAAAACTTATGTCATGTACCTGGCACTCAACTTCAAAATGATTTATCAGCCCACTGTTGGGAGGAGAAAGTACAGCAGGGAAGGCAGATTCATACACACAGATGTTTGCCATTCTCTCTAAAGTCCAGGATACACTCACTAAGCCAACCTTTTGTTTTCACATATTATTAAATAGTTGCTTTTCTCTCACTGAACAGCCTTTCGCTTCCCCTCCCTCTCACAAATCCCTCAAGCCACAGCCCTAATTCCAAAACCTTTGTAGAATTTGTCCAAAATACTCCTTGGGCAGGCTGCCACCAGTTATCAGCATGCTAGAAGGCCTCAGAGGTGCATATGAAGAGGGACTGCTCTGTTAGATTTATTTTATGTAATAAAGGCAGTTACTACATGCAGTGTCAACACATACTTACAGCATCTATGTAGCCATTTGCTCTTCTGTAATTCTGCCTTTTTTATTTAAATGGACTCAATCCTACATTTTCTCTCTTTTCAAAACTCCAACAGAAATTAGCAAAAGATGCATTTTTCTGTACATGACAGAAGAAAATCCACAAAAGTATAGGCACACTATTCTTCTGGCCTATGTCTGCATAATTTCAGTGACATTCCCATAGTTTATATGTGCTGTTGTAAAATACATCGACATATTATATACAAAAATACTCAACTTCCCACACATTTTCTATAAACATTAAGCAATATTTTACCCTAGTTTTAAAAATGTCCTTTCAATACTTTGCATCCTTTCCTTTCCAGCGCATTCACATTTTCCAATTTCTTTGGCTCATGCACAGCATTTGAAGAAAACAGCAAGCATTAAAAACCATAAAGAATTCACAACAAGTTCTGCATTTTTAAAGAAACATTACGGTATATTCCTTGCCATGATGCTGCTGCTCTTTTATTTTCACAGCTTAAACTCATCTGGCAGCCAAGTATGCATATCCCAATTTGACGAGAAAATACAAATAATCCAACTCTACCTTGAAGCAAAGACGGACACACCAAATTCCAGAAGCCTGACCAGAGTCCTGTAAGTGCCCCACAGAAGCTCAAAATGTCTGAGCAGCCACAGGTTCAGAGTTACAGCTGGTGATCAAAGTGTGCACACCTGAACCTTGTCAGCTCATTGAGTTCTGAGGGACTCCATCAGCTTCAATTTAACCACAATAAGGAAGAGTGGGAGCATTTCTAAAACACAATTGCAATTCCAATGCTTTCCTCTTAACAATCTGCATATCCTTTACATGAGCTATTTTGTGCTGTGGGTTTGGGATCTCTCTCAACAACAAAAAACAAGGGAAAACAGATAATTAAAAATGAACATAAATAAAAATAAAACTTATGATACCTACAACACCTAATACTGAAAAAAAAATCTAAAAGCAATTTTCCCCCTCATTTCTTAGGGGGGAAAAAAAAGCAGCTTAGCAGCTTTCATTATTCATTGCTCGTTGTGGGAAAAGCTAAATTAAAACATAACATTAAAGTCGGTTTGAGGTAGAGATCTTTGTAGAAATAAGCCACTTGCAGAAGAATCTCTAACTGCAGCCCTCACACACTGCTCTGCGCATTCAGCACTGGGAGAACCCAGCTGAGGCTGCGGGATGCCAGCCCACAGCTACACAGGTTTGTTTTTTCAGAGCACTTGTGTGTTTTGCCTACCAGTAATCTTTAATTGAACAGAGTGTTATTTATTTCAGCATGTATCCAATCCATCAAAATATCAAACCTCCACCAGCAGGTCATGAGAGTGGAGCTCACCCGACCTGGCAGTCGTGGCTTGGAGGGGCTTTACATGGCCTAAATGACCATGTAACATAGGCTAACAAACACTTATTTACACTGAGAGATTGGTGTAGAATTTTGCCAAGCTTAAACTATGTAAGAAATGCCTCTGCCTACTTTGACTTCTTATTCCTTCTGATTTAGGGGGTGGCTTTTTTCTCCCCCCACTCCAGGTCGTCAGAATTTACACAATAGGAAATGCTACCCTTTTTATATACTCGTTATATTACAAGTTCCCAAACAAATCATTATCGTCAGAGATCTGTTATTTATCACTAAAAACTCACACAATCAGTCAGGCATGATTTGCTTTAAAAGTATGCTAAACCCGTTGCGTGTTCATCTGGAATGATTTTTAAGATAAAAAGCACTGATAAATTCTCACTTTTTTCCTCGAGAACACAACATGTCTTGCCCAAGGCAAACTGCTACTCAGTAGTCAGCCAGAGGAATGCCACACACCATAAAAGTTTGAAGTGTTAAGTCCTGAAAACTGCTTATGCTCCAGGGTTTTGAAGATGCAGTAAAGGAGGTAAATAATCCAACACCACCTTATTGGGAGCATCCCATGGCCTAAACATTACCAAACACTGTTAAGCTTATCTACCAACACATTTGGGGCTTTATCTGCTAAACTGTAGATATTAGAATTGCTATATCAAAAAAGCCATCTCAGAGTCTGGCCCACAGTGATTTACAGGCCAAAAAATTTTAAGTGCAAGTAATGAAACTTCAGTTTTTTCCAAGGAACACAAAAAGGTATTTTCTTAGCATTTGAGAGGACTTAAGATGTCAGCTACTCAGAATTTTAATTGTTAAATTACTAAAAGAGCAGCAAGCAGATGATGCGCTCTTACACCTTTCAGACAACATTACAGTCTGTCTTCTCCAAGCACTAGGGAGGTAGAAGAGGAATTTTTCATTCTCCAGTGCTGGCAGAGTCAAAGCTGCAGCAGTATGCCCCTCCTTCCCCAGCTGATCAAAAAAAAGAGAAAATAAACAAGGAAGAAGAGTAACATATGGCGTAATGCATGGGCAGAGACTGATCACAAGGTTATAAAAACATGAATGCTGCGATGCAGAAATCAACCACCAAACACTTCAGAAATCCAGAATATTGATGGAAAAACTCGTAGCAAGATCTTTAAAAAATAAAATATTAAAAAATATCTCATATTGTGTCATAAAATGACCAACAGAAAAAGAGAAATTAGTAGTTCAGAAGTTCTCTCCTTCCTTCTCTCTCTTCCATACACATGTGTCTTTAAAATTCTTATTCTCTTCCTTTATCAAAAAACCTCATCTATGTCTTCTGGTCCCAAGAGTGTCTTGATAATTATTAGAAACACTTTTTTAAAATCATGTTTTTCATATGGAAATTTTCTTCCTAGAACAGTGTCATTTTTTTGTTTAGCATCACACGCTTTTGCAATGGATTTTAAAAGCACTGCTAAGTTACAGGATGTAACAGAATTACAGTGTGCATTCATGGAACTGATGTAGCCTTAGGATGCAATTCAATTTATTCTTAAGACAACATTTAATACAAAATCTGCAAAAAACTTTCCCTCAGAACATTTCCCTCAGGCTGAAATGAAAATTTCCACTTTCTAATTGAACCATTTTCAAAACTCTTAATCACTGAAGAATTTTAGCTGAAGTTCAGCAGGCTGCTTGGGATGTGAAGTGACTTAATTTCAGAGTATCAGTGGCAGTTCAGATATTACCCATCACTTTCAGCTGACTTCGCCTCTTTACCTTCCCTTTTTCACCGCAGTGAAAATAATTCAACCCTTTGCAAAGCTGCTCCTCACTGAAAGCTTTCTTAGAATAGAAAACCCAGGCACAAGCTGAAATTCTGAAAAACACGGGCACGATACTATTGAAAGGGGTGGGAAGAGAGTTACCTTCAGATGCTCTAATAAGAGCATTTCAAAAGAAAATGGTGGCATTAGTAAGGGGCAACTGCGTACCAAAGTATAACCCGAAATTTTGAAAATCAGTCCTGAGGGGATCAGCTTGCAGTGATGGATTGGGAAAAAAAGATAGAGCATTGTGTTCCAATGGCTGTATTTTAAACCTGGGCATTATTGTAGGTGTCCTAAACTTTAGCACACATGTGTGCATCACTACCTCTTGTTTATACTTCACTCACATTTTCCCGTCGTTATAGACTCCCACAGAGGTTTCCTCCTACTGACTCATGTCCAGAAGTGGATCAAGTGAACAAACACTACTATTACTGAGCCCCGACATAATAATGAGAATACTCTCCATTTCAAATCCACACTACATATCCTTTAAGGTAGAATATTGTACCCTCAGCTGTTTACACGTAGCTCTAACAGAGGGGAAATAATGTGAAGGTTAAATATAGAACTAAGTGAATTCCTAAAGAAGTGCACTTTCTTTGCTAGAACTGTAAAAATCTGAGAGAAATAGAAACTAAACAGTAATGACCTGAAAGTTCCATTCTGAATAGCAACAATTTTTTCCTGTCAGTATGGCTTTAGATAAGAATCCCACACCATCTTGTCAGGGACAGGTAGAAATAACCTGTTCTTGCTAGTCTCCAAGAAGGTTTTAGGCCTGCTGTGACATCCTCAGGGTGGTTTTATCTGCCCTCCCTGGCAGACAAAGGAGCTCATGTTATTCAAAAGGCACACAACACACCTGGTTCAGGGACTCCAGTGTTACAAGAGTTCCTAGAATGCCTTCTCTGAACAGAGCAGAAGACCACGGTGTGTGCAAAGGAGAGCTTAAAATGCAATCAGACTTAGCAAAACGAGAAACAATAAAGATAATAAACTCCCAGCATAATTCGTCATACTGTATTACCTAAGGCTGCTGAGAGAAAATGTAACCCAACTGCACAGAAGAGAAAAATTGTCATCCAAAGTCTGTGCTGATCCACATGTTGAACGGGCCTGTCAGCCACGGGGGATTATCTGGGGTGGGGATCATCATAAAACCTGGCTGTTTCTGCCCACATGCTTTTTCAGGAGTTGGCTCCATCTCATCTGGAACACTTGGGATGCTGTCTGGAAAGCAAAGGCAGCTACATTTCACTTGTCAAGGCAGGAGCCATAAAGAGGAATGAATAGCAGTCAAGCACGCAAAGGCCCGAGGTACAAAGTCCCTCATCACCTTTATTTTAGCCCAATCCATTGCACAGCTATATCATCTGGACAAAAACTGTGAGAATTCAGCAGTGTAAACTACTTTTTTTTTTTTAATGTCTTTATGATGGCAAATTATTTCCACAAAAGTTAACTCTCCCTACAGAAAAGGCCTTGGAGACTGGAAATGATACATCATTTTCCTGCCTGTGAACCTCACAATTTTATAAAGACGTTATATGGACTGACTGACATATCCCGCTCTTCATAAGCATCTGGAATTTAACAAATCAGATTAAAACAGACAGGCTCCTAGTCTTCTTGATGTATTCAGTCACAGTACCCAAAACCTGCAAAATTATCTCCACATACCAATAAAATTTTTCAAATTGTATCATAATAAAGTCGGATTGTTCAGGTAAAAAATAGTAAATTACTTTCACAAAATAAATTTCAGTTGCCTAAAAGATTTTGTGGTTACAGTTTGCCTTGCTTCTCCCAAAGAACAGCAAGGTAAATCCCCTTCTTTCCAAGTCCAGTGGATTATTTAGTCATAATACTGTAACTCAAATACCAATTCACCAATGACCACCACATTTGATAAGAAAGGAATTTATGAATATGAGAATTTGGGTCTTTTCTGAGATTCAAGGAGTTATCTTTTTTACTGCAAAAAATATGCTGAATAGCTGATCTGTTAAGCAGACAAGAAAAGGAAACCTAGCACAAACCCAGATGCAAAGGGTACTGTCTTCATTTATCTTTTTTTCCTTGCCCTAAGTACGGTATCATTGTACAAATACCTCATGATCAACAGAAAATTAATATCGTGGGGTTTTTGGTTTTGTTGTTGTTTTTGGGTTTTTTCAGAAGCTCATGTTTGCAGGCACATAGGTAGAGGCTTTCCCAGTAAGGTCTGCTACAAGTTAAATCACATCTGGTGTTTTTGTCACTCATTTCCAGCTGGTATTTACTACAACACAGCTTAGACAAACAGATAAGAAAGAAAAGAAATTATATTTTATAGTAAAGTGGAAGAAAAGAAGGTAAAGGTGTCTGTCTTGACTTGACTTCTCTACAATGATTCACATTCCATCTGCTGCCCCACTCTAATATTGATTTATAAGGGACATGACTTCTTTTATTGCACATGCATAGGTTTTTTTTATTTTAGGCTTGCTGCACCAACTGCCTCTGCCAGTTCTTGTGGAAACATACACCTGATAGCATCAAACTGCCGTTCTTGGTGCTTTTAATACAAACTCTGACACCACTTTCTGCCCCAAAACCCCTTAACTCAAGCTAGTAACTAATATCCTAACGCAGGCGATGTCATGCTTTTAGTATCATTCATCCCAAATCTGTGCAGCAAGACAAAGGGTAGGTGAGCAATTCTCAAAAACAACGAAAGAAATATAGACCTTTAACTAGACTCTTTTAAAACGTATTCGAAGTGCCTTCAAATTTTGGGTGTCCATTACTTGACAGACTTAAAAAACATGCAAAGATGTTCCAGAAGTCAAGGAAGAGAAAGCAAGAATTCTGAAAATCCAGGCTGTTAGTGAATGGAGAGCTATCAAGACAAGCTGATATTTGCCAAAACAGAAACTTTTTCTGAAAAGACTCTCACCGTGTGTGTCATTCAAAGACAAATAGCAAGGTGAGAACGTTACCTGGAGACACATACCAGATGCCCTATGCACTGTTACTTACAGCACTGAAGGTCTAAAAACAAATAATTTTTGCAGTGATAGGGAAAAAAAAAAAGTTTTTGTAATGCAACGTAGCATTATCTTTTTTGGACACGTATTTATTCTAGCTATTGATTATAAAACCTATTTAGTTTTTTTATTAAAAGGGGGAAAAGGAGAGAGGCAAGGTGAATCATGTAGATCTGCATACTGTGGTGATTTAGAATTTGCGCATACAGTGACTGTTCTTCCATGAGAAAAATTTTCCATTTAGTCTTCAAACGCTGCATTCCTCCTACTGTTCATTATCTTTCTATGAGGAGTTAGATAACTTTTGACTCCAGATTTCTGCAAAATAGATTTGTGTGCCTCTCTAGAATATGGTACAAAGCCCAAAGTACCTTCGTTTTTCAACAGAGGGAGAAGAAAATGACAATTACTTGCAAGTAGTTTAACACTTCATTTTCTCTTGCACATCTGAAACAGATCACACTTTTGTTTCAGAAGCATAAACACACTTGTGCTGGTGCTCTTCCACTAGACAAGGCTGCACCTGGAACATGTTTGACAACTTCCTGTGCCTGGAATAGTGTCGTGTTGATTTACAGGAGAATCAGAAAGGTCAGTATTAAATTACAATATGCATATGCACACATCCACATGCATGACCTACACAAGGTATGAGATAGAGTTTAAATAACAATTTCTGCAATAAATTCAATATACATTTGTGATAACAATGATAGTTAGCATGAAATTGAACTTTTGGGGGTTGAAAGAAAGGGTTTGTGGCTACTGGAACCTTCTTTTGGTGTTATAAGTTGCTAAATTTAATACTTAATTTTATCTGATAATTCCAAAGAAGACAGAAAGCTGGAGTAATCCATACAGCAAATCACACAGGCCTCCTGCTATGAGTCACTATTTTATGTATGATATAAAGAGTTTCCCATTTGCTGTTTGTGGGTCTTGAATCTTTTTATCCTTCCTTGCTTTCTGAAGTTGATCTCTTTCCAAAATAATTTGCACATAAAAAATCATTGCGGATGTCGAGTTACAAAAAACTAGCAGTAAAAAGAGACATTTGTTTGCATATATCATTCAAAACCATACCCTGTAAGAAAGTTTCTTTCTATCAAGCCTGTCCAATACAGACCCTGAAGAAAACAGCTCCAAGTAATTCCCTAACATACAGTGCTTACTCTTTTGTGAATGAAGAGTCATTATATCCATTCTGCTCAGAGTTGCAGCAATTGTCCATATCAGGATACTCTAATGAAGCCTGTCATTAGCTTGCTGAGCCACTTCAGTAGCTTAGCACTTCTTTTTGTTTTCATTTTGTAATTTGGCATGTAATTTGCATTTCTATGAACCTCCAGGAGCTAAGACTGCTGGGCTAGCAAGCCTCTGCTCCCAGGCAAACTCCAGGGTACACTTCAGCTCACACTGTCACCTTTCAAATACTTTAAATACTTCAGTTATTCACTTTTATGAGATGGGATGCAAGCAAAATGTTGATCTTTGAATTTTAGCAGTCAAGAAAACTGCTTTTCAGGACCAGTTCAGCAGTCCCTGGTAAAACACAACACTGGCTGACCAATGCCCTTCATGTGGAATTCCTACAGAACATTCAACTATCTCTCGATTCAGCCCACGGACATGATGCTCTCATTCAGGCCAAACAGATGCCAACATTCAGATGACTTTTGGAACTCACCTAAGGGAATTGCACCTACATCCCACAGTCCATGTGTTGTCAGATTTGTCCTCTCCTGGCTAGATAGAGCATTGTGTTACAATGGCTATATTTTGTACCTAGACTTTATTGTAGGTGTCCTAAACTTAACACCTGTCCCTCCAATAATATAAAATAAATAGCTCAGCTTTTTTATGAAGTACTACCATCCTACAGAAGAACACAAAATCCTAAGTCAGACCTTTTTGCTGATTTTAAATAAAAGCCTCCCCTTTAAACATAATTAGACAACCAATCAGTTCAGACCAGATCCAAAAATGACAAAGTTTATTGCAGAGCTTACTGCAGAATACTGCCTAACCTTTAACCTATCACCTGGTCAGTGTGGCTATGGAAGGGGAGAAAATTTTAAGGTACATCAAGACCAGACAATGCCACTGATATATTGAGATGCAACCACTTTTCTTCTGAAACCATCTAAAAGACAGCTTCACGTTTATGTGGATTTACACAATTACATCTAAGATTCAGTCCTGTTAGTCTAAGTAGAAAGAATATCCACATATATCCTGTGACTTGTATTTTATTAAAAGATGCTGAACACACTGAAATGACACTTGAAGGACGCTGTGTCTTTGATTCTGGATTTAAAACCCAATAAGGGCAATCTAAGAACATGTTAAAGCACACATGCTTATGAACTAGCTGAAAATACAAGCTAAAGATGTGCCTGTGAGACAGTGAATGAAATCCTGCGCATGTTGACTGAAGATTAGCACAGATGATAGAGAGAAGATGGCATATGGGGAAATTAAAACAATGCAAATTTAAACCAGATGTCTGGAAGGTCTCTCCCTATGTCTTTACTTTAAAAAAATGTATCATGAGAGCAACCAGCAAAACACTCAGGTAAAAGCAATGGGGACATTGAAAACAAGCAGTAACAAGAGATGGAAAAGAGTATGAGAAGTTAATGGGTTTTGTGGGGGGCAGGTCTGGTTTTCTCGTGGATGGCACATATATAAATACAAACACCGCAACTCTATCTACATATTTAAACACAGACACCTTGTGTGTTATTCTGAAAGCTGTCCAAAACAAAAAAAAATAGCAACATTGCCAGTACCAAAGGGCTGGCATGCCATAAATAAAAAACAACTTAGAAAGCTCCATCTTTAGCTCTTTCCATATATTCTAAAATTAACTGAAATTTTCATGATGTCTGGAATGTCGTTTTCTCTGTGCTAGGTCAGATTAACTGGGATAGACTCAGAAAATGCTCAGTCATGACATTCAAATCAGTGCTTGGGCAAAATACGTTGGTTTTCATAGATCCTGTAAAAGTAATTAAGAAATCTTACACTCAGACAGTTTACACACCATATCCCTGAAAACTCCATTTACCAAAACTACTTTTACTCCTCTGTTGGAAAGGTACCATATTGAAAAACTAAAGGACATGCACATGTATACAGAAAAACAAATCACATCCACAAAATTGTTGCAAGTTCCCATGAAAATTTGCATAACTCTGTAACAACATTAATTTTACTATGCACCTTTGACCAACATTTCTTTTGCCCACTAAATCAACTTTTGGGATTACTTTTAACTTTCCAGCTCTTGAAGGAACACTGAACTGCAGCCATTTGGTTCTTACATCAGATTCTGAAATGGTTCTTCAGTCTCCCCTCACTTTTGGACTTTCCATTAGGATAGCACCTGTCTATGATCCAGGGAGGAAAAGTTGTCCTAGCCAGCATTTATTCCTTGTCAAGGTTATGTTTTATAGTTCATTATTACTTGCGTGACTGTCTTTCAAAAACCCAGGTTAGTGTCTCTTTCCGCTGGATACTACATCTGCATATTTTTAACAAGCTTATGAAGCAGGAGTAATTGCAGGTGAAGGAAAAATTCTGGAGGTATTGCAGGGAGGGCAGGCACTCCCAGCAATGACCTATCCATATCCAGTTCTGCTGTGAACTGGATGCTCACAGGAAGTTATCTGAAGGCTGCTTCCGAGGTGGGAACTGTAGATACTGAGATATTCCGTAACACAGAATGTATTCATCTAAACAGAGAAAGAACATCCCCCCGAGAACCACAACAGAAAGGGAGAAGCAGGGGTTTTTTTTTTCCGGAGCAGCTGGGGTAGGAGTAACCTAGTTCAACTACCTCCAACAACTGTTTGAGCACTGATTACCAGATACAGAAATGATAACATGAGCAGTGAAAAGCCTTCATGTCCACAAGAACAAGATGTTGCCAGCCTGCTGAAGCTCAGAAGAGACATGGGAGCCGCCCCAGGCAGTTTTCATCCTACCTTGATATTTTAGGTGCAAATCAAAGTACTACCCTTGTTATGAGGAAAAACAGAGTCACACCACCTAGTGTGAATACAATAATTATACTTGATGCACGAGAAAAATTCCATGCTGTTAAAGCTTTCTGGGAGCAAAAGTCTTAATTTTAAGCTCAGTTAGAAACCCAGCCCAATAGTAGAGGGAGCTCTGGATCTTCCCAGATGAGAGCCTTTCAACTGCAAGAACACATTTCTGAACAGCTACAGCAGTGAGAGCATGCCATGCTGTCCAAATGCCATTTTCTTTATTTTAAACTAACTTTTCAGCAAATATCTGTTCAGGAACTTTAAAAACCTGAAGGGTATCATCACAAGTGCAAGGAGCTGCCATGCCAGAATATTAGGCATAACCTTTTTTATGCCACAGAATAAAATAACAGGAGGCAAAAACGCACCACTAATAAACTCCTTTAGGGACAGAACACAGACCAGAAGGGCATCAGAATTATTATTTGGCCACTTTCAGACAAAAAGTGATGAATGAGAAGAAAAACAGTAACATGGAAAAGTGACCCAGAAGCTCAAAACTGCATAGCCTTCTTCCTTCTCAAAACTTCCTAGAACTGAATGTTCCAGGGAACATTCAAGTTCAAATCTGTGCTAAAATTTCAGAATCCAGCTTGATTCTATGTGATATATACCGCCTTTACTACACCCAACATGGTTGTCAAAAGCATAGATAACTATACAAGAAACTTTACCATTTATATTAAATACAAGCACAGTTACATTGAAATAAAGTGAGGGCAAGAAAAGGACAGGAAAAGCTGACAATTACAGCAGTGTAAGGAAAGTTTCCCATTCCGGAAAAATACAGACAACACAGGCTCACAGCTCTTTTGATCTTTAAACCACTATTTAAAAGGAAATGCTGAACTACAAGTGTATTAAATGTCTGAGTCTCTAATTTCACATGGAAAGAAGAAGTCTGTAAGAAAAGTCAAGATATTAATCAAAGTAGCTGAGAAGTTTTGAGGGAAGAACTACAGACTGAAATGGACCTGTAGATTTTTATCATTTAATGAACTTAAGCATTAAAAAAAACTATTTGTTCTAAGTGGGAATTGATTTCTACCAGAGCTGTCAAACATGCCAAATTGTACTTTATATACACAATAGACATAAACTGGGGTTAGAAGTTAGAAGAACACACCGAAAAAAGCTAGCATCTACCTTCCTTAGTTCCCTGCTTAGCTGGTAAGTCTGGCTTGGCAAAACTAAGCTTTTGCTCTCGAATGAACTGGGTTTCAATCTAGGAATTATTAATTGCAACTCTACAATGCAAATTACCCAAAGTCACTGCTAGCCGTGGAACAAGAAATGCATTTTGAGGCAGTGCAAAGCACTGCAGGTATTTTATTGGCACGTCTGACCTGACAGAAGCAGGCATTTTGACTATTCCAATGTTTAATGCTGGCAAAAGAACACATCACAGCTTGCCATAAGCCTGGCCCAAAGAAGCATAAAGCATTGTACATGAGGACTCCCACCTCCTCCCCATCCCTTGAGACAAATCATTATATATATGGCAGGGGAAAAAAGAGAGGAGAGAATGCAAAAAGCAAAGAAGCTTCATAGGGTTGTTACTCCTTCTTAGGTAGCCAAAGGCTTGGATGCATCCTAAATTTCACCCATCCCAAACACAATCAGCAATGTGCCACTACATATGAAACCATAGGAGCTTATCCCTCAGCCCGAGGCAGAGAACCTGAGGTATTTCTGTGACATCTGAAATGGTAGTCTCCCTCCTCAGAGGCTTGGGGACCATTCAAATCCCACCTGACAGGGTTATAAACTGACAATTAACTCTACAGCAGAGCTTCTGGAAACATCTGTGAATTAGTGGACAAACTCTTCCACCATTTCACTGCAACTTGAAGCACACAAGCAAACTTACGGTCACTACTGCAGGCTAGAGATTTCCATTCATGTTTAAATTGGTTTTAACATTCCATTTAGGCAGGAGTGTAAGCAATTCCGGCGAATAGGTCCAGAGCAGAGCCACACATCTTGCACCTTGTTTACCTGACAACCTTCAGGTGGAACTGAACAGCAAAACCTGGGGTGTAAGCAGTTACTACAGCTGGGCAGGAGCACAATTCCCACCTGGCAGGCATCTTCCAAGCCAGCAGGAACAGAGGAAATACCAGTGCAAGCTTCGAATCGAGCCTGATTGTCATTCAGTAGTTAGAGGGAGCAGAAAACCTGCGCACAGACTGTTTGCTCCATTTCTGTAACATAGACATAAACAAAATGTCAAACAATAGGAGAGGAAACTGGATATTTGTGCCTTGGCTGCCAGAACAAAGCATGAAATCTTAACTTTCAGCTCCATCTCCTCAGAGGAAGTTCCCTGAAGGATAAAAGGGCTTAACCAAGTGAGATGCTGAGCCCAGCAGCCCCACTTTCTCACTCTCATCCTTGCAGTCAGAGAAAAGTAGAGACTTCCGCACCAGCCCTTGGCACGGAGATCGAGAATGGAGTGCAAGGGAGCCGGGAAGGCTGAGGGGAGAAGTGGGAGCCTCTAAAAAAGGCAGCAGCCAGCTCCACAGAAACAAAGCAGCTGGCAAGAGACACTGAGACAGAGGAAGTCCGTGTCTGCCTGCTGAGTCGAATGACAACAGCCTCATCATAAACTCCAAAAGGTAAGGATAGGGATAGCTGTACACAAAGGCAAGGAAAACATCCCTATTCCTGCTTTCAAGAGCCCTATTGATTCTCAGAAGCTCTTCCGACAAGGCATCTATTCCATTTTCACTCCGTGTGTTCCATCTAATAGGAGCTGTATTATGTTTCACGCTGAAGGTAGTTACGTCTTGAAATTTTTGTGTACAAGGGGAGGAAATGCTTTAATTTTCTGCAGGTGTCTTGGACACATCCCTTACAAATGCTTTGACCTAAAATGAGGTGCGCATTCCTGTTTTACAGGGCTTCTCTCAAATTAGGATGGTTTCTATTTGCTGGCCAAGCTGAAGTCATTCATCCCATCCTTTAAATGGAGATGTATATTCTACCATCACTACAACATAAACAACAACTGCTCCAATGAAAATGAATTAATACCAAAACCTCTCTATAGCTAGTTAACAGAGTGCTGAAAATATTAATGGATCACAATTTTACAGCACAAGACCAGGAGGCTGCTTCCTCATCAATTCATACGAGGCACTCTTGCAAAATTTCCTGGAAAAGACAGCAGAAAACACTACAAGCTCCACCAGCTCCTTAACTTGCCAACTTTTACATGAATTGAGACAGCAATGCCTAAATGCGCTTCTTCTGTTTTTAACAGCAATAGAGGCATTTCTAAAAATCATATTAAAAATTAACAAAATACTGTCCTTATGAAAATATTTTTATTCCAGTTGCATATTTTGCTAACATGAAGTCCTATTATCAGACCATAAGTTAACAATCAAACTTCAAAAGTTTCAGTATTTCATCTAGCTGACTTATATTGAGCAGAAGGATCCAATGTACTTGGTATGACAACGAATGTTTTCATTATTTTTTGCAAGGACTGTTGCTAAGCTATTTGACAAACTGTTACATTCATAGCTCTTCAATTATATCATCTGAAGAACCACAGTAAAACACAAATGAAAACGCAGTCTGGAAAACAAAATCAGCTCCCCATCACCAACACTGTTTCTAGACATAAAGTGAAGAAAGATCAGTACCACAGCCTAAGTTGTACTTCTGTACTGCTCAACAAACCAGATTCCAAAAATGTGTATTTCCTTATTAAGGAAGGAACAGGCCTTTCCAGGCTTACTGGAGGCTGTTATTGAGGCTAATTCCTGAAAAGGCTCCTGATGCAGGCCACCACTGCTCTCCCACAAGCAAGCTGATCATCTTCAAGGAATTCATTACACTGAAACCAAACTTCAGTCGCTTCTTTTGGATCTTCTCTACTTATTATAGCAACAATTACATATTCTTTAGAAAACTGATTGGAACTGGAGCTTTTGTACAATATAAATCCATGCCCAGAATGAGGCAGGAGGGAGAGGGATCTCATATGTTTTCGTCCATATGCAATACTTCCTTTGATTGAAACATTTCCAGTTGGACTCTGCTTTGACTCCAAGACATTTGAAAAGCTTTGGCTTTGACAATCTTTCATGTTTTGACCCAGAAAAAAGCTACCCTATGTTTATTGCTCCCTGCACCTTTCTTAAGTAATGGATTCCTTTGCTGAAGGATGCAACATGAGGAGTACCTCCTTCACCAAGTCATAGCTTTATTAAAGATTAGGAAAATATCCAGAAAGAATTGGAGCTTTTCTGCTCACTCGCACTCCACAGGTGCATTTTCCAGGTTTGCCTGGATTTGGCTTATAATTTAATTAGAAATAACCCCTCTAAAACATATTCAGGCACTTCTTTTAGAGTATAAAATACTTCCTTGTAAAAGTAGTTTTCCAGCCTTAGTCGCTCTAAAGGTTGGACTTGGGTTTTTCTCCCCACTCTCATACAAGTGATTGAATCCATTTTGCTCAATCCTTCAAAAAAATGTATATGTGGCCACAATCCAAGATACAGAACAATTCATCTGCAAAGCTGAATGTTTCACAAGCCATCTGCAAATAGGGTTTTATAAGAGGAACCATTTTGTTACCTTAGCCATACACAGCAAGAGCAGCAGCCATAATATAACATTCAGAAGGAAGGATTACAGCTGTAAAAAATGTTCACAATGAAGTCATAAACTACACAATGTGCCCCTTTTGAATTTCTTTACAAATACAAAACTTTTCATAAAAGGTTAACTAAGATTCACACATCTTTAGAGAGAATATGGCCCAGTTTATGGAACCCACATAAACCCCTATGAAACACTGCTTTTTTCTATTTTTTCTTTTCCCATGAACCTGAAACTCAAAATAAAAATCATGGGGTGCAGACCCACGTGGACTGCAAGCAAAATTGCTGCACATGAAGCCCCCAGAACAAAACACACCGTGTTTCGCACAGCTCGTTAGGATGACATTATTATAAGAACTGGGACCACTTAGGAAAACTCATCGAGAAGCCAAGAACATTCTTAAGTGGGGGATGGGAATATATGCTCCAGTTTGCCTGCAAACCTAAAACAAGCTTAATTAGAAGTTTCAGAAATGTTAAATAATGTTAATTTGCTGCCCTGGCAAAGTGCCCGCTACAGCTCTGCAGGCTCTATAAATAGTCTGCGGCACCATTACCGAAACCCCTTCCTGAGCCAGTTAGACTGTTCAAGCTCTTTGTGGTTGGGGATTTCTGACTTTTTAAAAGCCACTGAAGCAAAGCTGTAGACAGACACAGCGCTATCTCAGGTTTGAAAGGAAGAAAGGCCTGTGGATTCCTTCCTGACAGTGTTTCTGACAGAAAACTTTGTCAAGAAACAAAGCATCCTGCTTCTCTAGGGCAGGATCAAATCCAGATGGAGTTTATAAAAAGTACACAAAATCCTACATGATATGGATGTCTATTCAAGAATTATTTTCAGTTTAATACACATGACAGGACAAGGGGGCATATATGAATATTATAAGAAAAAATTTATTTGAAGCAGATG
Organism: Origma solitaria; assembly: GCA_013397895.1. Taxonomy (NCBI): domain Eukaryota; kingdom Metazoa; phylum Chordata; class Aves; order Passeriformes; family Acanthizidae; genus Origma; species Origma solitaria. The sequence goes on from VZRL01002262.1 coordinate 683,867, forward strand.
TCAGGAAGCCCTGTTGCATGCAAAATAAAAAAATCAGGAAGAGTTGTAAAAGCCAAAGAAGCAAATTTCTGCAGGTACAAACAGTGGATCCATTCACAAGCAACTGGATGTCACATTGGGCAGACTATGGCCAAAGAATCAAAAACTAACTGACAAGTACTTTAAACACATTTGGTGCAGCAGGACAGTGTATTTAAAGCTATGTTGTACTCAGTGTCACACCTAGGACCAGGTATGGATAACAGCACTTCCAAATATTTCCTTTATTAATGACCGTGGATACATTTTTAGGTTGAGGATGATATTCACACTTTAGAGCACCTCAGACCACTAATTAACAAAAATTGATATATAACCCTTCTCTCTCTTCCAGTTTATCATCTTCTTAGAAAAGACACACACACCGCAAAAGTGCACTGAAAGAAGCCCAAGCAGCATGAAAGAAGGTTCTACAAAAAGAGTAAATGGAGAAAAAAAAAAAAAAANAAAAGTGGAGAGGAAGTTATTGCAAGTTCAAAATCTGGACCATACAAAACCCCAAAAGCTTTCGCACTTAAAGCCTCAGCCCTCTCTACAGAAAGAATGATATTTTTATTATTATTCTGGAGACAAATAGCTTTCATTCAGATTAGATTTATTCTATTTCAGATCAAAGGGATAAGAAAGGATTTAGAAAGTTTAAGAGAACTAACAAGCAACAGGGAATACAGAAAATTCTTTCCAAATCTAGAGACCCATACGCATCAACATTCACAATCAGTTTGCAAATGCAAGGATTTTTATTTTCCCTGCCCTAGCTCAGATGCCTTTTAAACCATATTGGTAGCACACCGCCCCATATGGCACCATTCCTTAGCAAACCTGCGTGAGAACCCGGGGCCATATTCCTCATTTAATCGCCTCGGTGAGTTTTCCAATGGGGATGAATGGGGCCCAAACAATCACTTCAAAGCAGCGCTGCAAATGGTTGAACTGAGTGGCAACAGTTTTTCACAGAGCTGCCATGTGTAAGGTTAGCTTCAAAGCTTCCGGGAAAGTTTCTTTCTGCACACAATGCACAAAATTAACAAGGAATTCTCAAGCCCTCTGTAAAAGTTAATATTTAGTATGTTTATAACTGAAATAATTCCCAACTATTGAGCAATAACTGAAAGTCAACCAGGATAACACATTTCTCATCTTGTTTTAATGAATAATCTGCCATTCACATCAGAAACTACTTTCTGAATTTTTGGAATCCGAAAGACTTGATGATTTGATGATTATGAGTAATGAATTAAAATTTTAGAGCCTGTAAAGATTAGCAACCGAATGCTTAAAGCTTCTTGCAATTACTACAGCAGAGCACTGACATTTAACCATGTTCCCCTGCGGTAGTTCATTTATAGTTTGGAAGGAAACCAGAATGCTCCCTAAATGCTCCCTGTTCACCCCAGGAAAGGGTAAATAACAGACAGGTCAGAGGCAGACAGGCATCCAGAAATGCCTTTTAAAAAGAAAACCTTTGACAGCACATTCAATTTTTCTGGGAAACAGAAGTTTTTGAATTACTGACTTGGAAGGAGAGGCTTGGTGCTTGCTAGACTCAGATCTCTGCATTTAATGGGCCCACATCTCTTTCAAATTGAGACACAAAGTTCAACACATTTTATCTACCAATTATTTACTTGTACTTCAGCTCATGCACCCTCTTTACTCAGATTCCCCCCATCCTAAGGCAGCACAGAATGACTAATATTTGAGAAGACTGAGACATCTCACAGCCATCCAGCTCCCATCCAGGTCCAAGCTCTTCCCACTACCTTGGGGCAAGAAACCTAAATGGATCTACAGACTTTTAAACCACTTCCAGGTTCTCTCATGGAGACATAGGCTCTGACTACCCAGCTTGAAGAATGTGGGGGGTGGAACTGTTTTCTTGGGTTTTTATCTTCTTCCTTCCCTGAAAACAACACAACTTCTCAGCACCACTTAAACTAAGCCAGCCCCTGCTTTAGGAATCAAGAATTTTTTCCATTGGAACTGTCTCAAAAAAGAAAAATTACAAACTTTATAATGTCATCAGTTAAACACTGGCAGGGAGGTTCATAGCTGTAGGGACTTAGAAATATGGTACTTGATAGTGCTAATTATTCATGCCACTAAGCTAAATTTATCTATTCTAATTATCTCAATTTTTCTACTCTGACAACAGCCAGTATCCCACAGGATTAAAAAATAAAACAAAAATCATTAACATCTTCTCTCAGAAGAACGAGATAGAACATTTTTCTAGGAGACTTTGAGACTACAAGACTGAGCTTGTAGATCTATTGTTCGTATTTTAATAAATTCTCTAAATGATGAGTTCTGGTTCTAAAGAGCCAGTGTACAATATTTTTTAAGACTGCACACGAATCTATGAGACTTATAATGCAAACATTTGGTTTATTATCTGCTTCCCTAATGAACAGCAACTAAAACACACGGTTCAGCAAGTACCTTTGAGATAGCAAAAAAGAGACTTCAGAGAACACTGTTTATAAAAGACCCAGATTTTTCTCCTAGTTAGCCATTTTATATTGTTAATAAAACACGGAAATCCCTGAGTCATATTCTTAATCAACTATTCACAAGTATTTTGCCTAAATAGCCTATCACTACTTAAGGATAACTTAATTTATTATTCAGTCATATATCTTCTGACTTTTAGCTAGTACCAGATTATGCTTCAAGCACATCCATACAGAGGTGAAATAAAAATACTATTACCTGAGATTTCCTCATTTGTTACTCTGCTTTTCCACTACCTCTACTTTCCACTGTGTCTGCAGTTTAAAGCATAACTTAAGTATAACTTTGGTCAAGCAACAAAATTAGATTTTGTGCTATTTTAGGCCCTATTCTTTATGTTCCGGCTTTTGCTCAGGTTACAAGCTAAATCCTGTGGGTAAACGAAAAAACAGCAATCCCGAGTTATGAGTTATGTGGTAAGAATCCTGTAACACCATGTTGGACTTATCAGAAATATTCCTGCTCTATTAACCTAATAAAACTGTGCTTAAAACCATCCTTTTGTCTGTCTTCAATTACCTGCATGTCCAGATCAGTACTCTTGTCAAAGACCTGCTGCTGTAATTCTCACTCCCTAGTACCATGTGGTTTTAGTTTCATCCTGGATTTGCCTCCACATTACTTTTTTTCCTTCTTTTATACACATCTCTGCCTCTGCTTTACAGTGCACCTTCAGAAGGAAAAGTGTTTCTCAAGAATACCGTGGTGTTGCTGCATGAGGGGTTAGACGTCAGTGTGATGACATGAATCGTAGTTCTCCACATGCCAGAGGTTTTCCAGATAAAAAAAAGTAAACAAAATAAATACAACAGTGCATTTTGTACAACAACAAGGAAGCTCGGCCAAAATTTGAAGGCAATAACTAGTACACATTCAAGTAAGGAAAAGGCTTGGCTGAGTAACTGTAGAATGCAGAATCCCTGAATATATGAGACCAGGGAATATATTAATAGCTTCAACCAGATTTAAGTGCCAGTTATATGATTCAGCAGCATTTCCCAACAGGCTGGCTCACAGGGCTGACCCCTAATTAAGAATTTCCCCTCTGAAGCAATGTTTCAAATTTTCCATCAGCTGTACGTCCTGAATTCTGTTCATCTCTAGTAACAGATTCAGGTCCAGTAAAGCCCAACCCAATACCCTTCAGACACCAGAGTATCACCCCGACACCATACTGAAAACCATCTCAACAGGGTTTGTGGAAAAGGAAGTTCATAAGGTGACTTTAGAAGCCCTTGAGACAATACATGTACCTGGCCTCCTGTGCTTTCATGCCTTGTAAGCCACTCTCACCACGGAGATTTTAGCCAGCTAATTTACACTCTCCATACAAACTCAGGCTATTTGCAAATTAGATTTTGTTATATAAAAGGTCGCACCTTTCTGGAGAGAGAACTCTGACAAGCCAGTTTGTCACATCCACTATGGTTAACAGAGCCATAGGCACAAAGTGGCATTCAAGCTAGAACAATAAGCCTGAGACCAGGTTTAAACTTCTAAAGTGCAAAAAAAAAAAAACAGTTTAGATTTGTTAGGTGTTTTGTGGGTTGGTTTGGAGTTTTTTTTAAGCCTTCTCCCAAGGCTCTGCTGTGCTCTTGAACGCTTAAAATGAACTGTAAAGTAATGAAAGATCACTTAGTTCCCACACACATAAAAATCAGGTAAATGTCACAGCAAGATGCAAGCTCTTAAAATTATAGATACACAAACAAGCCTTTCCTTACAAACACAGTGACAGACAGGCTCTCTCACACACTTAGCAAATAAACTGCTGCTGAACTAATTTCATTACAACTTTGAACATAATTGGATATTTCCCAATGCCAATCAAAAGCTTAAAACCACAGCCAGTGACACACTCTTTGCCTCTTAACACACCAGACAATGCGTCTGCGGTTTCTGGTAAACCGGCAGGGCATCCTGGCATCCTAGGGAGATTCCTACGGAAGGAGAGGAGTTGAAGGAATACAGCTGTTGTCACAGGGGAAAATGTCACTGATTAAGGTTTCAGTGCTCTTTTGTTTTCTGCTGCCCTCCGGAATGGAAAACACACAGGTTTTCAGCAGACCAAAGCACTCACTCACAAACCACTATCGGTGCCACTTCCAAAAGCCGCATGTCCTCGGAAATCCAGAGAGGTAAAATAATACTGGATTGCACCTTTGTTCTTATCAAAAGCATCAAATCTTTCCGAGCCATAGCAGCTCGTGACAAGAGAAATCTGAATTCTATGCCAAGAGCATTTTTTAAAGATGAAAAAAAAACCTCTTCATTTGAATTTGAAAATATAGTGATATTAATTTTTTTCTCCCTGTATAGTGTGCTAGAACTCAGTATTCTCATCTAATGCTCAAGCCTCTTGATGAATGGAAAGAAAAAGTAAACTGGAAAACAGATCAAAATTCTTATTAAGATAATACTTATATTTGGAATCCTGATGATCTAAAATATTCAAGGAACAGAGGGAAAAACCACACACAAAAAAATCATAAAAAATAATTATTGCTATTATTACTGTTCATTTGAAACAGAAAATCCATGTGCTTTTCCATGGTTGTTTTTCCCACAATATGGAAAAATAATTCTCTTTTAGACAAAACGAGACCTAGTTTTATATTCCATTTGTATTTCTTATGGAGTAATCAGACTTTGAAGAGAAAAAGCTTCAAGAGATAAGCCAGTAAGAACAGCTCTATGTGCCATCCTGACAAAAGATACAGGGAGCACTTGGTCTCACTTCCAGGCATACTTCCCAGAAATAATCCAGCCTTTCCAGAGGCAAAGTTCCCCATCTACCTATTCTTTCTGTCAAGCAGGACCTATGTATTTGTATCTCAACTTGGCCTTGCAGCCATTAATCTTGTGGACAGCAAATTTCTCAGTAATGTTCTCTGTCCTCAGCTTTTGCTCTGAAGGGCAGAACACAACTTCCCAGACACAAAAGTCTTTGTAACCTTTAAATAAGGCACTAGCAAGAAAAATATATTTAGAAGGCCATAGCTTTAAGACACTAAAGCAGCTTTCCATATAAATATTTTATGGAATCATATTCTCCCACTTACACAAAGAATTTGCAAGAAGAATTTGCTTTCTTTGTGTTTACAGGCTTTTATTTTGTCGTGGTCATGAAGGATTTGTCTCCATGGAAAGCCTAAACTCATTGCCTTCATCGCTGACATAACTTGTGAAAGTAAAAAGCCTTGAATGAATTTCACATAAAGAAATTATTATCAACACAAACCATGACAAAGAGCTCAACGGGTCATCTAGAGGGAGACTTCACACTGCTGTGCAAAAGAAGGAAAAGGCCATGCAAAGTAACATTGCATGTGCCACAAGCAAGAAATAAAATCTGGCATAGCATGTACTGGCTTTATAAGACACTGAAGGTGCTCCAACCAAACTTCAGAGCATTTTCTGGGCTTAGTAAGTCTGAAGCCGGAGGAGTGGTTGTGATGATTTCACAGTTAATGACAAACACTATTTCACTTCTGTGGAATTTAACCACTGTGACCAAGGCAAAGTTAATTGTAGTGACATTCTGGAGTTAAAAGTCTTTCCAAATTATGAACATGAACTTCTCCCACAAATGCCAGGCTTTTTGGTTTTTACATATTTGTTTTGTTTTTTGGGGCTGGGGGTGAAGGGTGTTGGTTTGATCAGCTTTTTAGGTCAATGACCCTAAAATAAAAGGAAGAATAAAAATAATTTGAAGAATAATAATAGCAAAAGGAATTGCCAGAACATCCCTCCCTAGCACAGCAACAAGAAACGAGAAAGCCAAAACCCAGGCAGGTTTTCCATTACCTTCTTGAATGGAATGGCATCACTTTGTACAACGTGAGCAAAACAATGTATGAGCTATATACATTCCACTGCTTCCCTAACAGCACCTACAAAGTAGAAAGAGTTCATTTCCATTAAATAAGGCTTTCCTTGCCAAGAATATCTCAACAGCCATCCCAGGCTCCACTAATCTCACTGTCGCTCTACGAGTAACCTTACTGCACTTTTGGGACAGAGGCTGCGGCACACACACTGGAGAGAACTCGAGGCTGATGAAAGATGCAGGGATGCTCAGAGTGGGCCCCTGGAGACTCCACCCTCTGGAACACAACTTTGCAGCCACTGCCATCTATTCAGCACTCCTTTGAGGAAAGATGAACCTAAGCTATAAAAGCTCTAGAGTGATGTCTTAAAAAAAAAGGAACCAAAACAAAGTTTTACTCTTAGGAAAATGCTGTCTGCCAAACTTTGGTGTCAGTCCTCAGAGTTCAAGGGTTCAAATGAATGATTTCAAAATCCCACATAAATCTGCATTGAACTGAGAGATTTTTCCCTAAGTTGTTCCAAGATTAGAAAAGTCATTGAAACTCTGCATTGTAATGATTAAAAAAAGAAATTAAGAAAGATACTTAATACTAATTTTCTTCATCTTCATCACCATCCATTCTCCTTAGAAAAATTACTTCACAGTGAATTTTTTAAAAAAAACCTCATGGGTTGCAGGCTGCCTCCTCTTGAGAGCAAAAAAAACAGGAATACTCCCTGCCACAGAACAGACAGAAGGGCAGCCTGACTACAGCATGGCTCTGTCTCACGTGGACTAAACCATAATGTGGTCAGGTCTGCTTGAATTTCCTGCACTTCCCTCCACAAGGCAAAGACACAAATGATAAAATTTAATTTCATTCCAGAAATAAAAGAATTATACTAATGTGCACTAATTTTGTGTTTTTCTTACTGCGTCCAAGAACAAAAAAGAATACACATTTTTAAAATGATAGAAGGAAAGTGAGCTACGCCCCCCCAGCCCACGGCAAGGGCCGGGAGTTCCCGGTGCCCCCCACTTTTTGTCCCTATCAGGAGAGGGCCCAGCCTGGCTGCTCAGCTCCAGGTCCCACACCTGGTCCCACCTCCTTTCATCGCAAGGGAGTTCTGAAGCACAGCGCTGTGGCTCTCACTGGCGTTTGAGGCTTCCCAGCTGCTCACACAAGGCCACAGCCAGGGCAGCTTCAATGGCAGAGATGCAACTGAGTATTCTTCATCCGCTGGGCATCGAGCCCCTGGTGACCATGGAGGGTGACCACGGAGGGTGACCACTCTGTCACTTAGTTTAAGAGTCTGTCCTTTCAAGTTCATTCATTACTGGCTGAAGTAGAGGGAAAGCTCAATCAAAAACAGAAGCTTTTGCAGGAAAGAATTAACCCAAGTTAATTAAATCTTGGTTTTGGTGTTTAGTTCATCCTGAAGAAATCTGGTCATAACACATGATGAATCAAAAAAAGAAAGAACAGAAAGAAGTCCTCCATTTGCACTGCCCACAGTGATCACACTGAATTGCTCCCCCAAAATAAAAATCTGGGAGGAGACTTCACATTTGAGACTTTGGCTGCTGACACAGGATATTGCACCAGGTGCTTGTAACTCGGTACCAAAAAACGAGGCAGAGGACAATTATTTCTGAAAAGGTTCTTTAAAGACCCTTAACAATTGCTGCACAATTTCTGAAAAGGTTCTTTAAAGTAAACAGCAAACCTTTGCTGTATGGGCATCACTGCAAAGGCATGCCAAGCTTTATGTCCAAGACAGGTCCCTGAAGGAGAGCAGCAAGCCAGCTCCTTCAGAAAGGTGGAGAAGTCCCTGAGGCTGCTCCAGAGCTCCCTGGAAGTCCCTCTTTCAGCCTGAACAGAACTGGAAGTTTTACTGGGATCAAAGGAGAACCCAACTGAAATTTAGTTGCAGTTAGATTTGAAATAGAAGCCATACCTAGACTTTAGGTCCTCGCTTCTGAGGAGTGGCTCAATCAGACAACAGCTCACACTTCTGTGGTGGTATGAAGTGTGAATCTTGTGCATCCCCACAGTACAATTATGACCAAACCCTGACCATCAGAGTAACTGAAACAACAACATTTTCACAAAAAAACCCAAATATCCTTTCGAAAAATAAGTTGGCTTGTTTTCCAGGGGGAAAAAAAAAAAAAGAAAATATTTTATGAGGTTAATTATAACGATCATAAAGGTAGCGGTAACACAGAGTGTAGTCCACAGAGTCCTTAGCTGCTCACGCCTGACTGCCAGATGTATGGCAGCAAGAAAATGGAAGAGGTCATAAAAGCAATTCTACCACAACTTCTAAAAGCAAAGCCCTGAAAGCTATTTTCTTTGTAAGAAATTAGGGGCAAAAATGCAAGCTGGCTGCTGCAGAAGCAAGAAAACATAACACTGTATTATCTGTACTCATTTCTATAGTTCATCCGGTTGTGGCAGCAAGTTAATATTGTTTTCCAAGAGTCATTCACAGCTATAATATCTCTTGGGAGGAGAACAGCTTTGGATATGCCTATAATATATTAGCTACTACTTCAGCCGAGAACACAAAGATCTGGCTGAAATTAGCATATTTTTCTTTGTGGCCACAGATGCCTCTAAACATGGAAATATTTAAATATTTCCAAACTCTGTTGCTGAGTGTTGAAAAGCCTGCTTGATTTTTCTCAAAATGCTAATGAACTACATTAGCAGTATTTAAAATACATATTAGAATCAAGGGGTTTGAGATTCAATAATTTTCAAGTTGATTTTAATGTGTCTAGAGACATCCCAAAGCACACTACAGACACGTTATCACTTGATATTGAGCAGTCTTTAACATGTGTTTCAGCTTGTCCTTCTCATCTGCTCAAACACTTTCTGCATCACAAGATACTTCATGGTGTCACCTTCGAGTGCACAGATCCTGCACTGCACAGTACTGATATCACTGTACCTTGATTGACTCAAAATTCTGCTACAACTACTAAGAGTTACTCCAATACATTAGGAAAAGATTGAAAAGTGCAAGCTTTAAAAAAGTATTTTAAATTGGTGTACTGGAGAGGAACTGAGTGTATTAAAAGAAGTACTTTTAACACAGTTATAAACATTTTTGTCTTCTTTCGAATAAAATGTCTTCACAGAAGGAGAAGTCAAAAAAATGAATCAAAAAATATTCAAGTAACTTAAAAACACAATATGACAAAACAGAAAACAGGTAGCTTCCTTTCAAGGTAGGTGTTAGTCCTGAACAATCTCAAAAATTTTTTTAATACAAATTACACATTAACCTCTCTGATTCAATCTTCTCCCCTGACTTATATTTGTCAAAAGACAGCAGAAGTCTTTCTGCAAGAAGTTTTTGTTTCTTTTATAAGTGAAGGTTCAAGAGCATTTGCTCTTTCATGAAATACAACCTTTGAGTTTTCAATTAGAAAATACCAGACAGTTCTGTGTTCCAAAACAAGCTTTTTCAATATTCTGGCTTTTTTTTTCCCTTCAAGATCCCTCTATCTGTTTCCCTAACATGCATCTATGGAAATATTCCTTCTGCAAACATATTCTGGATGGATTTCAGAACCTGAAAATTGTCTGGCCACATTTCAAATTACAGGTAGTCTCATGAGCATATGTTTGGGTGTGGAAACCAGTGCACTGAAATGTTAAAATTGATTGATGAGTTTTAAATAAGGGCTGAGACATGACTTAAGTGCCCTAAACCTCCATCCCTTTCCATAGAAATCAGGATATGGACAAGCAGAAAGCAGAGAAGAGGAGGCTGGTACATGCAATCTTCCCTTTTCCCCCTGGGAAGCTGAGACCAGCATAACTCCAGATCCCACAGTGGCTACCAGCACAGTAGATACAGCCAAATGTACGCCCAAGAGAAAGAAAATAATGAAAATTTTATTTTAAGTCTAAGGCAATACTCTTGCATGCCTTTTGGTTTGTGTACTTGGTGTAGGAACCCTCCCGTTTGCCCTTTTACGCCGCAGCTGCCTTCTTCAGGCACACCAGGCAGCGATGGTTAACAGCACCATGCCTTCTGTCAGTGCTGTCACAGCAAAGACTGAAACCAGGGACAGAAGTCCCTCTTCGTTATTAAACACATGGAAGCTAATTTAGTCTCTCTGATGCAGGTCGCTGTACAATAGGCTTCATGATGCCGCAATTGAGCAAATTTTCTACAGATGAAGAGAGTCATCATGCTACCAACCCATGTGTGGAATGTATTTTTCAGTACAATTAATTAATTTGATGTTCTAGGTTCCTTTGATCAGCACTTTTTTATAATTCATTTTCTGTTTCGATTTTATACACATAAATACATATATAAAATTCATTTTCTGTTTCAAAGACTAAGTTACTCACGGGCCCTGCTACTCAGAGGTATTTCCAGGTTATTAATTTTTATGCTGTGGCCATCAGGTTATGCTCCCAGTTGAGGAGTTACAGCTACCACATGCACATTTCACTTACTATGACCCCACACCAGTCACATCCTCATGCAGTTTGAGCATCTCTTGCTTGCATTTGCATTAAAGAAACAGCACAGTGAAAGCCTTAGAAAAGCAGGTGTTCAAAATACTGGTAGAAGATGATCTCGAGATTCAGGCTGAGATATCTTTGAGGTTGCCCTTCCCTCCTTCTACATGCAATGTGCTCACTTTTCCTCCACCTTCTTTCTTATAATTTTCTTATAAGCTCTCTTCTAATTTGAGCTGGTATTTTGGGGCAGATGATTGCTCCTCTATTACCTCTCTGGAGCCTCAGAGGCTTTGCAGATGATTTTATACCTTCATTCATTTAGCACTTTCAACTGTAAAAGGTATTGCTGAAATGCAAGATGTTGCTGAGAGAAAGGGATGAAAGAGTTGGATGGTTGCACTGATCTCTTCATTGTTCACTTGCAGAGGTGCAAAATTACACAGAAGTGCCCAACAGAGCCCAGAAGGTAAGAGTAAAGTGCAAATTGCGAGATCTCCTTGGACAGGAAAAATGAAGATAGACAAGAGAAAAGAAGAAACTTCCAGAAGGATGGGAGATAATCTGGCCCAGTGCCCTTTTGTTCTTAAACCCTAGGAACAGAGGGCTGCAGGTGAAGAAGTCAGATGAGAAATTCAGACACAGCAAATATCCCAAACAGACAACGTTCAGTATTCAGCCAAAAGTTTGTTCTACTGCAGATGTCTATTAAATTCCCCCATCAAAATTACCCATTAAAATTGGAATGTAAAGATTTGTTCATTCTGATATACCATTTATAAAGAAAAAAAATTCAAACCCTATAGTTAATCTACACTTGGGAATGAACCTACCTTGAAAGGCATATTGCTTCAATGACTTAAATGACTGCCTTTTGCAATTTTTAAAACTTTGATCTCCAAAACGTCTGGTTTATGTTGAACGGGGTGGAGTACAAGACAAGTCTGTGGTATCTTGCATCATGTGCATGAGGGTAAACACAATCTGAACTGGAAAAAATAGCTAGTAGGAACTAAATCATAGTCAGTTAAAGAAGTTTTTTTCTGTCTCCTAAGCAGTCTGTTTATTTAGAATAATTTTTCACCCAAAGACACAACATGGTTTTTAAGGATGTTTACAACCGAGGGCAACTGAGAAAACACAGTGGATCTCTTTGCTATGTGTCAGTACTTCTGGACAGTGAGAATAGACATCTCTATTGTCATGGGAAGCATATAAATGTACACCGAACGGGGAATGTTACACCAGTTGAAAAATCCTCATCAGCCTGATCTTCTCTAGTCAGCCCACATGGCTGCTGTGCAAGTAAAAGTTACGGTAAAGCCCCAAAGCTAGGGAACCTCCAAAAGGGTGCTCCCCTCTGTGCCTCAGCTCTCTGCATCAGGAAGACAGCAAAATCACTAACTATTTGATAATTAGCCACATGTATAACCACACGAAATTCAAAGGGGACAGGACCACCTGTTACCTTCTCCATCACTAGAGTCTGTCTACTCAAATTTCTCCTGCTCATTCTGAAATGCTAACATTTTGGGTTTGATGACCAGACTTCTGACCATTAACTCTCAAAAAAAAGCTTTTATCCTAATCTGAGATTGCTTTTCCTGCTATTGGCTTGATATTTTATCCAAAGCACACCCAGCAATACAACTTTACCAAGAACAAGATTCAGGATACAGGACTCCACACAGCCATTTTGGAGTCCTGTAGACGTGTACTCACACAGCTCGGTGAATGACTGCCTTGAAGACTGGATGAATTCCTTCTCCATCCAACACCACCCTGACCACTTCCATTCTCTGATGCCTGTGCACAAACGCTCGTGGCACGGGGGAAAAGTGGGCAGCTAGAGACACGCACGCTCCTGCGTGGGTATGATGTCACTGACGTCACAGAGACATGGTGGGATGGCTCCTGTGACTGGAGCACTGGAATGGAAGCATTTAGGCTCTTCAGAAAAGGTAGGCTAGGGAGGCCTGGAGAGGGTACAGCCCTCTGTGCCAATGACCAGCTGGAGCGTATAGAACTCTGTCTGGGGAAGGATGAGGACTCAGCCATGCCACAAAAGTCAGGAAAGGCAAATGCAGGGACTGGGAGAATGAAGAGCCCACTGTGGGAGAGGGTCAGGTTGGAGACCATCTACAGAACCTGAAGGTACACAAGTCCATGGGACCTGATGGGATTCCTCTGCAGGTCCTGAAGGAACTGGCAAAAGTTGCTAAGCCTCTACCATTTCTGAAAAATTTTGGCTGTCAGGTGAAGATCCTGAGTTAAAAAAGGGGAAATATAACCCCTATTTTTAGGAAAGGGAAAGAGGACAATCCAGGGAACTGCAGACCAGTCTGTCTCACCTCTGTGCCAAGCAAAATTGTGCAGCAGCTTCCCCTGGAAGCTATGCTAATGCGCATGGAAAATGAAGAGACGACTGGTAACAGCCAATATGGCTTTGCAGAGGAGAAACTATGCTCTGATGGGCCCCACCTAGAGCACTGAGTACAGTTCAGTGTCCCCAGCATGAAGAGGACACAGAACTCTTGAAGTAAGTCCAAATGAGGGCCACAAAGTTGATAAGGACTGGAGCACCTGCCCCATGAGGTCAAGTTGAGAAAGCTTCTCGGCCTGGAGAAGATTGAGTGGAGACCTCAGAGTGACCTTCCAGTATCTCAAGGAGCTACAGGGAAGCGGGAGAGAGACTCTTCATCACAAAATGTGGTGATAGGACGAGAAGTAACGGGTACAAACTCAAAGAGGCGAAATTTAGGTTAGATACTAGGAAGAAATTTTTTACTGTGTTGCTGGTGAGACATCGGAACAGGTTGCCCAGGGAGTTTGTGGGTGCCCCAACCCAGCAGTATTCAAACCCAGGCTGGATAAGGCCTTGAGCAATCTGGTCTGGAAGATTTCCCTGCCCATAGCAGAGGGGTTTGGACTAGATAACCTTTAGAGTCCCTTCCAACTCCTTGAGATTCTACTATTCTCTGAAAAGCGACCCTAACTTTATTAAAGTGCATATGGCTGGCAACACAAAAGGATATATGCAGATTCAGATGCCTTTAAATGTCTTTAGGAAGTCCAGCCTGGAACCAGACTCTGAAAGTACACTTCTCGTAAGATCTTGAAGTGCTGTGCATAGATTATTCAACTAAAAAAAGGCAGGAAAAGTGTTGTGGGAGTACACATTTACAGAGTAGTCACAGCAAGAAAAACACACTCCAGTGCACACTTACTGGCAATGAAAGCCCTTGATTACATCAGTGAAACCATTAAGTGTTACAGAGTCTAACCAAACCTAAGATGTTCTTCCTCATTACCTTTCTCAAATAAGAATTATTTTGATCTAAATGCAGATTAAGATTGATTTAAACTAAATTAAGAGATCTAGTAAAGGTTAAGCATGTTATAATAGGATTGTGCATTAATTCCACATTAATTGTCTGCGACTGAGCCCTCTGCTCATTTTATTTCAATAAAAGAGAATGGATGGAGCAGAACCTTGTGAGGACAGATGCAGCAGCATCAGCTCTCTCCCAAGCTGTTTAGGCTGAGGCCACAGATCCTCCAAGGCGGTCTCAAGAGTTAGAGGTGCAGTATGCTGTATTATGTCTACTGGGGCAATAATAAAATGTCTGGGTTAGGCTTTGGGGTTTTGAGATGGTATTTGTTGTGGGGTTTGGGGTTATTTTTCCTAAATCTTCATAAATCCTCAAAAATCTTTAAATAGGGTTAAGTGGGAAATCAAGCAGTTAGTAGAGATAAATCTTATCTTACTTGTATAATCCTGGTTTAGGTTAACAAAAAAATCCCTGCCGGTGAATTTCTTTTCCCTGAGCACCTGTCATAACAGACTAAGATGTTCTCATGCTTCCTACCCAAAATAATTCCAGGCAGAGTTATATTCATTAAATTTTTGCCATGTTCTTTTCCTTTATTTTTAGTTAGTCCTGGGGTTGGCGGAACAATTTTTTTAACTGTAATTTTACATCATAAGTACTAGAAAGAGGAGCACTCATCTGTATTAGGTCATGAGGTCTGAGCAATAGCAGCCAGCCAAAAGAATAATTTCCCACCCAGAGCACCACACAGCAATGCAAACACTACACAGGTACCTTTTGGGCTACATTTCATGACACTGTGGGTAAATACTGCTGCATCTTATAAACAAATAGAAAATCTTAATCAGAAATGAGTTTTACTAAAATTCCTTTTTCCTCAGCCCACAACTACATATTTGAGTCACCTCTTCATGAATACTTTCAGATATTTGTCTCATGCTATTATAAGGCCTGATCTTTTATGAAAACTGCTGTTAATTATATAGGAAGCCAAGGTAATTAAAAGAGTTTAACTGGAATATCACAGAAGGGAATCAGGCTGTTTACTGTTAATGAGGTAATATACAAAGCTAATAAAACCTGAAAGATCAACTCCCAGATTTTTAAAGTGTAACTTTGGTTTATCAATTTATTTATTCCTTACAAATCAGACACTGCTATGTGTCTGGATGTAATGGGTACAGACTTGAGTAAGGTGGCTCAAGCCACCTACTGTGGGCTCCTTTTCTCTACTGACATCCTTACGCAATTCTGTTGGTCTCAAGAGTTACTGTGAGCCAAGCCAAGAACAAAACCAAAACAAAAACCTCAACCAACAACACATCCCAAAACATAAAGAAGAAAAGAATTCTCTATAGTCAGCTTTGAGGTATAACCTCTGCACCACCTAGTGCTAGCTGCACCAAGCAATATTAACACCTTGACAAGAATTCCTCCCAATCACAGTAATTCTATTTATTATATAACATGTTGATGGGCACCACAGCCTTTCAAAATGTCTGTTGGAGCAAAGATGAAAACTTGCTGTTTCTAAGGTGATAAAGAAGAGCATTTTCCCCTACTTCATTAAAGATTATCTTCAACAGAAATAAAACTGTAACTTAAGTAAATGAATAAAACAAACGAGGTTCTGTTTGTTTAAACTAATTTCCCGAGATCTTCCGATGAAAAGCAAGACACATTTTTGAAAGCAACTGAAGCAGATATTAACTTTGACAGGTTTATGCTGCAATATCAAATTGCAACAGGAACTCAAAGAATGGGTTTTCTAATTTAATGAAATAGAGTTTGATTCATTGTTGATTTCCTCAGAAACAAATTAATGTACAGCTTCACTCTGGGAGAAGAATCATGGACTTAGATCTTGATTCTAGTATAAGAATAATGCTTCTACATTTCTATCTGAGGAGAGACACAGAATCTTGAGGTTAAGATTGGGGTTCTTTTCCTGAGGTAAAATACTGAAAAATCTAAAAAATATTAAAAGCCATAAACTTTAACATAACCCATATCCTTCAGAACTGATTCTTCGGTGGCTTTTTCCCCAGGAAAACCCCATTTTAAAATACAAGACACTTCCAGCTTTGAGTCACTGTATGTCATTCACTGTTTCTAGCACCTCTTTGACATTTATATTACTTTAGAATTTCTAATTATCTGTTATTCAGGTTATTACTCATGAAGGATGTGAGAGCAAAAGCACCAACTCTGATTCCTCTGTTTCCCCACACAACAGGCACTGGATAACCAACAGTAATGCTCTACTCAGGTATGTGAAGCCCAAACTTGGAAGGATCCCCCCTTCAATTCATGGGAGCATTCAGTCCTTCAAAGTATCGGTATTGAAGGCACAGATTAACACAAAGAAAAGGCAGGCAACAAGTACCTATAAATTCCTGGAACAAACTATCAGGGAAACAATGGATGGGTCCATGGAGCAGCTTCACATCGTCTGGATTGCATTCAGTCATGTACAAGACATGAGACACAAAATATACATTAGACACAAAATATAAATACCAAGTGAAGGCTGATTGTCTGTGAATATTAGTTTGATTTCACGTACCACAGTATCCAGGGTTCAGGTGAAAACAACACTCTGCTTCTATTCTGGGTGGTTTCCAAACTTACCACACGAAGGCTCATATATGAAGGCATTCCAAGAGCTCTCAGTTTCTTTCAGTCATTAATTTAGGGGACGTGAACCACAGTAATGGAGTTAATCTGCAAGGCAGAACAGAAGATGAGTATGAATGTAGTGTTTAAGTGGATGTGATGTTTAACTCTAACTAAAGAAACTGAACTCAGCTGTAGAAGTTTTGTCCTGAATGAGAATATAAACTCCAGGATTCAGACCTCCTGCTCCATTTCCTGAACTTCAGCGGAGTACCCTGTAAATTTCTCATGCTCTTTCCCCAGATAAAAAAGGCATGAAAAAATGTGAAGGTTTTTTTCAACTTTTAAGTCAGAGTTCTGCAAAACACGTCTGAAATGTTAGCAGATATTACATTGCAGATGTTAATAAAAACAGAGGGAGAGGACAGAAGTTAAATCTGTAATTAATACAGTATTAGTCACACTCTTTCAAACTATAAGGAATGACAATTTGCAATGCTGACTAAATACAGGGTTTGCTTTCCTCATAGTCCAGTCTCCTGCCTTCTGAAATGGTTGATTAAGAGAAAAGAAATTGTATGTTCCCTTGGGCCTCCAAGGACTCAACAATGAAATACCAGGCTTAAGAGCCAATAAAGGCACACAACCTAGTCCATAAAAATCTAGTGAGAATGTTTAATTGATTTAAAACTAACAAAAAAACCCTCTCAATTTAGTTTGCAACTCAAAACAGAAGCATTCCTGTAGCACATAAGGAAAAACCATCAGCAATAGGACTTGATACTAGAGGACGAGTGGCCTCAGTGCTTATTTTAGGGAGTCAAACACCTTCTGCCACAATGTGGAGCAAAAAACACGTTGGTTTTTTTTTAATTACTCAGTCAACTTTTAAGAATAAAGAACACTTTTAAAATGTCCTTCTTTTAGCTTTATAGCTAAATGACTTGTAAATGCAAGCCGCAATTTCATGGTGCCAGTACATTCTTCACAACTGTTTCATTCCTCTTCATTCATTTTTAGATAATGATAACAGCCACAAACAAAATGGCCCGGCAACATTTCCAGCTGAAGGTCTGGAAACACAGAGGAATCTTCTCAAATGGCTTTAGAGAGGGGTCATAGTAAAAACAGGCACAAGATCCTCATAAAAGCATGCCATGTCTTCTTCCACTGTATTTAAGGACAGCACCAACCAGCACAGGCCCACATAAAGCACTTTCATTTGAGGCAAGATCAGAGAAGTTGTGCACATCTACAGTGTCAGGAAAAGATCTCTCTGCTCTTAGATGATAGAGCTAATACATCAGAGTAAACCTAGCCACATTTATCTGATGATGGACCTTGCTAATTAGGATCATATTAAGCCACCAGTTGGCCAACACATCAGCTACAGCTCTGCTCGGTTTATTAACACCACATTTTAATACCAAATCAAGTGAACTTTCAGTGAGAGCCAAACATCTGCGTGCACACATCCCTTCTGAGGAGCACTCTCCCTCTGTGCTGGCAGCAATTCTCCTCTCTAACCTTTTAAGACAGATCCTTCCCAGAGCATTCTGAGAGCTGCAAGCCTCATCAGAGCAGCCCCAGCCCACCAAAGTACCCCGGGTCACGAGTGGTATCGACAGCCCCATCCAGCAGGGCTGCATACATCCCCCTTCTCATTTTAACGAGGGCCTGGGGACAAGGGACAGCTGTCCAGGTGGCTGCAAACTCCGTGTCAAGGTCTGGCTCTCAGAGAAATTGCTCGGCTACTCTCTCAATTATTCTTTTCTAGAATAGAATTACTCTATTCTATTCTTTCTCTTCTTCTATTCTAAACTATTCTTTCTAAATTATTCTTACTCAATAAGCACAAACCAATAGGAGATTTTCTAAATACCAGCTCCCTGCTTCATCCCTACCCAAGCGTTTTTTTAAATCAAAAGCCTGGAAAACATTTCGTAGTGGAACAGGCAAAATCAAAACAATGCATGAAACCAGAATATCCAATTCCATTGTGCCACTGACTAAATTCATCCTCTGACACACTTGCATAGAAGAGCATGGTATGAGAAACACGCACACTAAGAAGCCTTTAATCATGCTGGAAGGACTGCAGAGGAGAAGTGAATAGAGAAAATGAGAGCTGAACAGCGCTAACCCCTGCTAGAGCATGTCCTGCCTGCAGGGAGGATCACTCAGAGCCAGCAGTGCGTTCTCTGCTGATTACCAGGCGTAAAAAAGGCAGACACTTTTTCCTAGACACGAGGCCATTGCTAGTGACAATCCCTGTGATCGGTACATCAGGCAAAGTGGAATTCCTGTGGATTCTACATGAGGCCAAGGAGTCGTTTGTCTCTTGACAATTTGAAGACGAAATTGAAGAACTGGATTTGTCTCCAGATATCCCACTGAAACTGCAATCTGTGCAATAGTATAATCAAAACTCCTCTGAACTTCAAAAGGTGAACACAAAGGGTACTAAGGCATTTAAACACTTTATTCCTACTGAGTTTGGGGTCAAAGGAGGAATTACCATGTGTACCACTGAGCACCTGAAGCACAGCTAACACCCAAGCTTGTAAAATGTCTGCACAAGATGTACACCAGAAGGGAACACTGTCAGTGTTTGGGTACATTTCACCCTGCATTTGGCAAAAGGCAGCAGCGTAAGGTTTTTTTTCATTAAGGAACACAAGAAAATATCCATCATTCTGATTCACCGTGGCCCAACACACTGCAGTCACCTGTTTGCTTGGTTTTCATAACTGGATAATCTTTACTCCTGATTGCGATAGGATGGTTTTAATGAAAATATTTTCACTGTGGGTCAGGTCAGTGACTGGACTAATCTATAGTATTATCATAGCCTCACAAAACAGGGCATATGGAAACAGACATTATCACGGCACATCTGATGCCTTGATTATCCAAACACACAAAATCTACACAAGTGAATTTCAATTTATTGGATTCAATCCAGGCAGATTAGCTGCCCATTGATTCCACTTATGAAGAACTGCAGCTTTAGGTAGGATTGCTCCTCTTGATTAGTCAGACAGATTTAAAGGAGTTTAATTACCTTAGATTAATAAACCACTGGAGTCTGGCTGAAGGCTAATAAATCCTAATTAACAAAGATTATCTCCAAATATCTATTAAAGACTAACCTAAGTTATCTTTTGGCCACAGAAGCTAATTTGTCAGTAAAAGCAGTTTTAAATAATAAGATCAGGAATTCTTTGTAGGCAACATTTTTAAAGAAAATCTTCTTAAAAAGTTAACTCTTTTACCTTCAATATCAAGCAAAGGATAAAATACCGTTCTCCAGGAACATGGTCTAACACTGTCTAAACAACATTTGAACATTCCAAACAAAGTACTCAGTTCAGAAATATTAAATTGTCAAGCTTGCCACTAGCTTCAGTGAGACTAGATTAACAAACATTTATGTATCTTTTTACAACCCTAGTCAAAATATTTAAGAACTCAGCGCAGGTGAAAAACCTCAAGGTATATATTTTTAATATATCATATATATTTTATGTATGCACATATAAGGTAAATATACATTACTGGAATTTGGGGTTTATGTATGTATTTATATATGTATATTCCACTCACAGTATTAGTGTTAGATTTTTAGCTTAGCACAAAAAACCAATGTGCTTGTTTCCCTTAAATTTTCCATGCTAAAAATTAAACTGCAGAGCTTTCTTCCATCTAGAAAAGGATGAACCTTCCTCTCTTAAAAACAGAAACATCTGTTTTCTCAAGACATCTGCTAAAGAAGCAAGAGCAGGATGTAAACTGCTTAGTCAAATAGTTTAAAGATAATGAAGAAATAATTAATTACAACGAAAAACTCCAAGATTAAGATCTGCTTGTAATTAGCTGTACTCAAAATGCCAAAACACTATGCTCAGAAAAAAGTAATTAATGAGTTCTTGAGAGCTCCTGATGATTCTCACTAACACAGTGATAAAAGGGCGCTGCAATCTGCTCCAAATGTTTACTGGGCAGGACCTGTGGAGCTGGGTTCCCTTCTTGCAGCCAGGCATATGCTGGAACAGTATGTTTTCATGCTGTGCCCAAGTCCCATTAGACTTGGCAGAGCCACAACCTATGGATTATGAGGCTTGCACGCAGCCAAAGACAGCTTTACCAGCACAGCTTGACTTGGTCCAAGCGCAACAGCATGAAAATATATTATGCTTTGGGGCACTTGTGGAGATTTCATTGATGAAGGATACATTGGATGCGATCCTTCACAAGCTAGTAATTTATTATAAGGCTATGGAAGTGAAAGAAACATGCAATTTACGTTTATTTAACAAGAAAAGGGAGAGTTTACATCCAGTTACTGTTCTTCCAGTGCTGAATGTCCTTAAACACAAATGGACCAAAAGCAAAAAATAAAAACTCAAAATACAAATAGGTTTTCCTGACCGATTTAATGGTAATCAAACTACTTCTACTCTTTCACTTAGTATTCCTATCCATGATGGATCCCAAAGTTTCTTTTAACCTACTGGTTTTAAAAAAATGTCACTTCTTCCCACATTCATTTCTTCTAATGTTAGAAATAAAAGCTTTTTACTGTCTTATTAGCTTTTGCCTTCCAACAGGTGAACAAGAGAGAGAATCCTGCAGCACTGCCACTAGGATTGGGAAACTACAGCATGGCCCAGTCTTTTTGATGGTGGAGCCAGTTCCAAGGCATCTCCACGTCAGTTCCAAGGACTGACAGCGGAGAAGGGAATTTCACAGCCGTCACACAATGGGGAGCAGCTCGACTGGACACTAAAAACACACCTCCACCCTGAGGCCAGAGAGCTCCGAGAGGCAGAGCTGTTCCCTCCCCAGCAGCACGGGCTTTTTGTGTGCATGCCACAGAATTGCAGGGAAAAAAAATGGCATCAGGGACCATTTCCCCATTTTACACAAGAAACCTTGCCAAGACCAATGCTCTACATGGAAGCTGGTGATCTGGGTGAGCAAAAGGGAGCTCTGTGTCCTCTTTTCACTCCTCCTCTTTTATTTTTTTACCCACTGCAACCTATTCTGCTACACTGAATGAGGGCAAGGAAGGCACTTTCTGCAGTTATCTACCTTGGTAGCTGATTCAGAAGAAATTAGCCTGCAGGCAGCATTAGGTTTACAGCCTGCCAGCTGGACCATTTAGATACAGGCTATTTTACTCCACATTTAGAGGGCACTGTCAGGTGAAGTCATAAAATTCCTGTTTCCCTCTGATGCTTCTTTTACATTAAGGATAGTCAGAAATTCTAGAAATAAATTTTTTTAGTCCAATAGAAAAATGCTGATTTGTAGGAACAAACTTCTACAGGAATTGATACTGTCAAAAATCTTTCAATGAAAGCCAGATCCAAAAAGACTAGGCAGCCCACCCACAGGCAAGCTCCCAAGGGGGCAGTCTTCTTGGCAGACATCCTGAGCTCAGTTTTGCAAAGAAAAATTAGTTGGAAACATTAAAATTTCCACAGTATGGATGTTCCAGTTCCCACACAGCTTCCATGTTAATTGGCTGGGTGAAAAAAAATCCAGAAAGAGCTATGTACATAAACTGGAGGCTTATCCTCTCAGGAAATCAAAACCAACAGTCAATAGCAGTCTTCACCATTTATCAGGACATATTGTGCCACCAGCTAAATTAAAAGCAGGAGGAAAGACTCTACCACCACAATCACAAAGAAGAGCTGGTTCTCCACGAGAAGGGAGGGAAAAAGCTCATATCAACTCTTAACAAAGAGCAGTGTGTAGTTTATGCAGTTCTCCTTCCTACAAGCTCAAGCCTTAAGTGAAAATGTTTACACCACCAGTTTGTCAACCTCAACACACAAAATGAAAATTGTTGGACTTGTCATTTAATATTGGCATAAACCCTCTAGGCAGGAATTATTCTCCCCGCAATTTTTATACAGGCATTCTGAACACTATTGTTAAAACAATCTTCCTTCAGTTAGCCGTGAACACAAATATCACCTAGATGAAAAGATCAAATATTGCTGTATACAAACAACAGAAGGCATAAAGCAGGCATAAGCCCTCCTTCTCTTTAAATTAAAATCTGAAATTTTAATATAATTAGACTTTGTGAGAGAATTTAGGGGTTTTTTTCCCACAATGAGTAACACAGGATAGGGATGCTTCCAAACTCATAATTAACCAAGTCCACTCCTGCTAATTCAAACTAGGTTAGAAAATGGAATTATTTATACGCTTTCCCCAAAAATCCATTTCACTAAAGACCAAGACTGAGAACGCTGCTCCCTACATTTCGTTTTCTGCAGAGGCAGCTAACATACATATCACATCCATATGTACATACAACGTCCTGACACACACATGTGCTTATCTTCCCCGTCAGCTGCAGAAGTGTTCCTCTTGGCTGGGCAAGCCCCCTCCCGAGATCTGAGCAGTGCTCTCCTGCCTAAAGAGTTGAGATCCAAAACTAAGGCCATGCTGGTTTCAGGCAGAAAGTCATGAGGTACTCTGACTAGCCATGTTGAGTATATTAATTTCAACCACCCCAGGATCTCCAGCTGAAAGCCTTCAACAGGGATTCAGCCAAGAGGAAGGAGAGAAGGTTGTTCCTCCATAGGAAGCTGGCTAGACTAAAAAGCGAAGCGGGGCAGGATAAGTCATGAAGGCAATTCTTTGAGAGGCAACACAGTAACGGGACCTGCTCATTTTTGATCCAAAGATTAGTGTCATTTTTTCTTCTTATTGGACTGTTTTGTTTTCCTTCTGTTTATTCAAGCCATCCCTCTACGATGATAAACCTTTGTTTGCCCAGCCTTGAAAGTCAAGACCTGGCTGCAGATGGATTTTAGAATTTCCATGCCTCCTCAGTTTGGCCACAGACATTGCAGAGTGTGCCTTCAAGGCCCAGGTGAGACCTTAAGACCTACTGAGACCAACATGAGACAAGAAAATAAACGGTTGTCTTAATAGCAACATCAACAGACAAATCAGTACAAGTCTTTCATTTCTAAACACTTTCATGTGACCAGAACAAAGTACTCTCACAGTACAGATGTCACAATTCTGTTACTCAAAGATAAGTTCAGACTTGACAGGTTCTAAGCATACATTGCTTTTTAGGAGTTATCAAATTAAGAAACTCCAGCACTGACGAAGAGACAGAAACCTCAGAAGCTTTCTTCTGAGATATTTCATTGTTTTAACAGCTTTATTTCTCTCTAATAATCTGGTGATCAAAAAAATATGTATACCACAATACTTTAGATGATTCAGGACTGTCTTACGTAACTCCAGTGCCTCTGCATTTTCAAGTAGAAAACCTGAGTGGAAGATGAAGTGAGTGATCAGCCTTTTGTGCTGCTTATTGAGCAAACGCCAAAAGTGCTTTCGTCATCAAAATAACAGCCCAAGTGGATTTTTGGTTTGTAGTTTTTTGGGGTTTTTTTCTTTTGTTTTGTTTGTTTTGTTGTTGGTTGGTTGGGTGGGGCTTTTCAAGAAAAGAAATAGCTCTTTCTTCTTAGGCAATCAGCTCTTGAAAGTCAAGCCTGGTACATTTAGATCCTTCTACACTTCCACACCCCTTAGTAAACATTTTTAATTGAGCAACTTGTTGCTATGTGCTGACAGGTATAAGGCTCCAGAACAAGAACTTAATGAACTCATTACAAATCTGGAATAAAACTTTCTGATTATATGCGAATTCAAGGGCAGAGAGAAAGAGTGAGGATGGCCAAGAAAAAGGCCTGACTAGCATCTGACTGAAGCATTTTGGCTATAGCCAGTGTCATAAACAGCCATACTGCAAAAACACACATTACAGAACTTCTTGTTCCCCCATGCCTCATGGCACTCACCCTTGCCAGAACCATTTTACTTGTCTAGCCTCCAAAAGCACTCTAAACCCATGCACTCTGCATATTTGTAGCACCTCTGGATAATACCCCTAAACTGCTGCCTCTGATTTGGCATCCAAAGACCTGAATTTGTCTGTATATACAAACCCAGAACTATCTGTTTCAAACGCCGCTCCTGCTAAAGAAAGTAAGTTACACAAAGAAAAACCCATTATGTCAGCGCTGTCACTTCCCAAAGCCATATGACAGTGTGTTGCCATCTTCTTCAAAGTAGGGAAATATTTTTTCCGCCATCGAGTGAGTGTTATTTGATGAAAGAAAAGCTTTACTAGCTCACAGATAATGAAGCGTTTTTAGCAATGCCTCTCATCTAAAGCCAAATGGAGGACAAGCAAAAGCAAATTGCTTCTTCAACTTAGAAAAAAAATTTATTTTTATGTGTTCCGCTTCTATTATCATCCCCAGTACTTTCCATTCTCACAAGTATGTGAGCGGATATAACATTGTAACTTTCTGGCTTACCTGTCCTTATTCAAAAATCATTCCAGCAAAAAAGTGTTACTTTAATTTAAAAGTAATCCAAGAAACACCTTCATTTTTGGGCTCTGACAAACACATCAGTCCCTCTGCACCACAACACTTTTCAAGTACTCACATCAGTGGCTTTGGTGAAATAGCTTGACAGTTCTAATAGTTCTGCTTTTGATGAAAGTCAGGATGAAGTTTGCTACTAAACTCAAGACAGCAAGGCTGAGAAAACACAACGTACCTTTGAAACTATACCAAATCTTCCCCCACTTCAAATCAGAATTATATTGATCTGGTAGAGTGGGACTTTCCTTTTCCAAACCTGTACCATACAAGATCAATCAAGAATTCGAGGACATTGATCTTGAGTAACAGATCAGAGAAAAACTATGACTTACAGGCTACTAAGTCAGAGTTCTATAATATATTTATGGAAACTGCAATAAAGAATACAAAATTATGAAGGAATGTAATATATTGTGGAATATTCAAAATAAAATCCAGGGTTTTTTCAAGGACACATGAATATGTATGCAAGGATCACACAGTAGATATAATTTTTAATTTACAGAAAGAAACAAAACAAAAAAAAAAATCTTTTTTTTAAACAAGTCTTACACCAAAGGCAACGGAACAAGAGAGAAGGTACTCTTCCAGAGTGATTCTTTATAAACCACTAAGGATAAAAAATAGGTATAAATGCTCAGACTTCATGACAAGTAAACTATAGGGCTTCCTTGAAGGAGCAATTGGGATTTTAATTGCTCAATATGGTAACCATGAGGGGGAAAATAGTGATGTTTGCACATTACAGACAAGCCTATTAACAGAATAAGCAGTCTTTTCTACAACTAAAGTGAACTGAGAAGACTGACAGGAAAAAACTCACAATCCTGAACTGCATGGTAGAGAAGTGCAAATAAATGCACATACTCTTAATAAAAGGCTTTATTAAGCCATTCCCAACCACCAAGTAGAACCTGAAGTCACTTTGGTTACTTCATCTAGTCCAAAAAGCACAGAAAAGTGTGGCCTTGTGAACCAGAGATATGAAATGTCTTTGCCTGTCAGAGGAGAGGCTATAAAAGGCAAGGACTCAATATGGAATACACAAAGCTCTTTCCTGGATCATGTCACAAGTCTGTAAAAATGGTGTAGAGAAATTCATAGGATGCAAATATTCACTTTCTCCTCATTAAATGAGAATTGGGGGGGGGGGCATTTATGCAATTATCACATAGCCGGTTCAAAGCAAAAAGGAGAAAACACTTTTCCGACAATATAAACTGTGGAACTCACTGCCACAAGATGGTGGGAAAAGCCAAATACATCGATAGACTCAAAGGGGAGACAAGACATTCACAGAGAATTGGTCTGTTGGTAGTCGTGAAATACAAAGAACCAGAAAGGGTCTCTAATACTCACGAAGCAGAAGTTGGTTGAAGCCAGGCGAGAGGGGACAGAAATGATTTTGTCATTCCTTAACAGCACAGAAAAGCCAGTCAGGAACAGCACAGTGAACTCTTGGTCTGACCCCACATCATCAGTCCCAAGCTGAGAACCACCATCATGGAGCTAGCAGAGCCAAGAGAGCTGTGCTCTGTGTCCATCCTGTCACAGGTAACAGGCACCATCTCAATCTGTGTCACCACGTACAAGTCAGGTGAAGCTCCCCATAGGTTTCGACTTGTGTTGAAGTTTACTAATGGGCTATGGGGACAAAATAGAAATAGTAGAAACACAGGTCTCACTTGCCCACTGTTCCCTTTTGGAGCTGATAGGTTGAGTCAATCTGAATTTTCCAGAATCCAGATATTGACCCTAGGCTATTAATGGTTATGTGGGGGCATTACAGAAATGGGAATTGATGTAGCATGCAAGGAAGCAGAGGAACAATTTCTGGGTGTATGAAAGCAGGGCTGGCTCTGAGGACTCTCTCTTTTAGTAGATTTATTTCAGGATAACACTACCAGATCAGCATTAAAGCTACTAGACACAAGAGAAAAACCCATTTATAATAGGCTATAGACATCCAAGAAGAGGCTGCAGCCACAGCATTTTGACTAGAAGTGTTTAACATGCTGTGTCTTTTGGTACACTTGGGACTGTTTTAAGTGATTGGACTTGGCCGATTACCTCCCTTTAGTCTTGGTTAAATAACATACAAGGAAAATCAAAAAACTTATATCATCAGTCAATCTCATTCAGGAATTCAATTCTGTGTATTTTTCTTAATACTCCATCATGACTAAAATAAAAGTTTGAGGGTTATTCTTTCTCATCCAGCTTCTTTTCTTCTGTCCAGTTCTTTAAAAAAAAAAAAACAAAACAGAAAAAGATCTGGAATAAAAGGTGCCAGCCAACAGCACAAAGTTCACTCTGAAAAGTCTTTTCAAAATATGCTTGGTCACTTGCTGCTATAAACGCAATTGTGTAGAAACCAGTGTCACAGCGTATCAATTGTTTCGACTATTTTGACGTCATCAAAACATCTACCATGCTCCATATCATCTGGTTTTCAACCAAATACAGAAATATGGCCAAGGCTCACGCTCCAAAAGCATGAGCCATATGGAAGCAGGACAGCATGTAAGGAAGCAAGGAAATGAGGCTTTCTCAGCGCCCATGGGGTAGGTGAGTCCTTCTGTGACCAGACAGATTCTCTCAGACAGGACAGCACTTTCCATCTGCCACTAAGAGGAATTTCACCCTTATTTCACCTGTACTGCTATTTAAAATGGCATTTGGAAAACAATCTACACTACTGGAATT
Organism: Origma solitaria; assembly: GCA_013397895.1. Classification (NCBI taxonomy): domain Eukaryota; kingdom Metazoa; phylum Chordata; class Aves; order Passeriformes; family Acanthizidae; genus Origma; species Origma solitaria. The sequence goes on from VZRL01002262.1 coordinate 711,815, forward strand.
GCTGTATAGCCTTTAATCAGTTTCTGCTGCAACAACTGATTTGCTCTTACACAGTATTTCAGGACTTTCTTTTCCTTTACTGTTTACATTTTTTTTTTAATACTGGTGGTGCCCTACACTATTGCTAATTGTTTACTTTCCCCCTCCTCCGCCTTGGAATTTTGTTTGGCCAAGAACAACTTATTTTTCATGGAAGTCCTAGTGGGAGGTAGGAATTGCAGAGCCACAGCAATTAATATAAACAGACGTTATTTACAGATTAGTCTGAGTATTCCACTGACAGAAGAAAACAGAGCCCATTTTAAACCTCTGTAAAATCTGGAAATATCTCTCCATCTCTTCCATGATTCCTCTGCTTGCATCTAGTGGGAAGAAGATGTTTTGGTTTTGTTGGGTTGAGGTTGAGGTTTTTTAAGTTTCTTTTTGTAAACAAATTTGAAATGTTGTGCTTTGTTTCTCTATTCCCTCACACTCATAAAATATTCTTTTTGCTGTAAACATCTGTCAGAGACTCAAATGCCTCAAACATGGATATAAGTTTCACTCATTAGAACAAAAACTGTACAAAGAAACTACAACCAAAGAAGCCTCGGTGAGGATACCTGACTGGGACTTTGGACTCAAAGTCAAACTGCTGAGATCAGATAAAGGGAAACCTATTGTTCAGTCATCTCAGGCTGGAAGAAAGGAATGCATCCACAGAGGCCAAAGCCACCAGCTGCACCGAGAGTCATCCCCAGCTGAGTTTGGGGTGGGACCATCACCACCAAGACCAGCTGGAGAGGATCAACGCAACATCGTTGGGATCCACAATGTGATATTTTCCTTATTCTGTCTCTGTCCCTCTCTTTCTGTCCCCCCGCCTCTTTTCCTGCTTCTCCCTTTCTCTCTTTTCTCCCTCTCTCTCATATTTACTGTCAAATAAAACCCTTACTATTGACTGGCATATGGTCTCATTTGCACCTTAATTCAGGCAATTAAGAACCTTAATAATTGGATCATAACAACATATGAGAAGTTTGAGGTCTTTTTGCCTCTTATAGTATAGAACAACTTAAACCTGTTTAACTTTAGAAGCACAGTGGGAGATGAGAAAATTTCCTGCCTTCTAAGGGGTTTTTTATCTTGTGCATTGAGAGACAAAAAAAACAACTCTTTTTTTAATGTACAAAGGCTGTACCAACAGTAGCAAGAAATCATCCTCACAAGATACGAATGACAGAAAGCAAACAGGACCTGACTCTTCTCTATACCTCTGCAAGACCGTGAGTGGATAAAGAGAGCATCGAATCAGAAGAGCAGCATTTTACACAATTTTGAATGATACACAGGGAAAGGCAAGGAGGGGAGGCCCATAGAGGAAACGTGGCTTGCCCAAGGTCACACATCAAGTCAATAGCAGAAGTGAGATGAGTTCCCGTCTCCTGACCCTACACAAACTGACAGACCATCCTCCCTTGTGGCCTCTCCCTTCCAGGACCTTCCTGAAGCTTTTTCCCCACGTAAACAAAAAGGCAAAAAAAAACAACAAAAAAGAAATCTGCTGTAAGAAACAGATGGAAGTATTTTTGTGATCATTAGCCCAGTACCTGGAGCCTTGTTTACACTGTAAATTTTCACTCTTCAACCAAAGGAAATAAAACAAGCATTTGTGTCCTTAGCAAATAGCTATTAACTTCCTGGGACATACGTTACACGGCACACAAACCGAGAAATGCTTTTGATCATAACCTTGGGAGCTACAAAGCAAGAAAGTGGTGTAAAGTTTATGCTCCTGAGATTTGTTTCCTGACACAATAGCTACAAGAATTCAGCATATGCTTGTGGGGAAAGTCATGAAAGATGAAAAGTGCATAAGCATATGATTCCCGTAACTTTTACTCCATGCATATACAGGGTCTAGTTTTCACTTAAGCAGACGGTACAACGTAAAGAGAAAACTCATTTTCTAAATAACCCACCGTGAAAAGGTATTATGCTTACAATTCAAAGACTTCTGCTAATCTAGGATAAAAGATCAAGTTAACAAGCATAACAGCCACTCTACAGGCTAGATACAAGCCTTCCTAATTTGGTTATTTGTATTCTTAAACTGCTTAAAGATACAGGCAGAAACTTGTAAGAAGTGGCTGTTGTCGGTTCATTCGTACCTCTCCTGTGCCATCTACTGCTTACAACTTGTTACTGACACTGTAATATTTGCAAGGCTCTGATTACCTGGCTCACGGCAAGATGGACAAGAGAAGATAAGCTTTCAAATTCGAACTTCAGTGAGGTAAGGACTAAACCCAAAGAAGAATATGCACACAAATATATGAAAAATAAAATTTAAAAAAAAAGTTTACACCCCGGTGTGGAAATTCAGCACATTGTCCTGGAAACACCACTTTTAAAAAAACCCAACACTGCCTCCTAGCAGTCAGTGGAATTGCAATGCAAGCAGCACACACATTCCTCTCAAAGCATCTGAGTAAGGAAAAAGACACAGGGACAAGTCAAGCCAAGTAATCTTTCCATATATAATTTATATCTCAACACTTTCTGGTCTGGCCCCTGTTCTTGACAGAAGAGCCACTGGTAGTGATGCCGGTGATTTTTGTATTTTCTTTTTATACCCTTTCCCTTCTGTTACCCTCTATACACACTCCTTGTACCCTGCACAAACTCTCCTGGTGCTTTAGCCCTACATGTTTACACCCCTTGTAGGCTGATATTTAGCTTAGTTTGGGGTCCTGCAAAGCGAGGAAGACCAAACATTCATATTATCTCAGAACCAGAGACTCCAACCTGTTCTCTCTTGGAACATGTTTTTGTGAACTAGGCGGTAGTCTCATTGGGGGGGATGGGGGGGAGGGGTTCATTAGAATAGGAGGCAATTATTCATTTATTAAGTTTCTAATTGGGGGATTTTAAGTAGACATGCTAATTTTGTGAAGCCCATAAAAACCCAGTACGCATTGTACAGGGAGGGTTCCGGCTCTTCGTTCGCTCCATGGCGTTTTCCAGCTTTGATGAGTCTGGGTACCTAGGATCCTATTAAACCGAGGTAAATTCCATTTTCCCTGTACTGCTGTGTCTGCTTCATATTTTTACCACCCTCTTTAAGGCATCAACAGCACAGGCTGCAACAGCTACTTCCTGCCTTTCCCACCAGTTTCAGCCTTGGTCCTGCTGTAAACTCCTCCTCTTTCCTGAGCTGAAAGCATGGACCATCCAGCTGGACAGGGCTCCCCTTCATCAGGGCAAATGTGGTTTAGGGCTCAGTGCTGCAGCAATCCACTGCCGGTTTTGTGGTTGAAAGTGCTGAACCCAAAAAATGGGCCTACAGCCGAGTCCTACATGCCAGACTTCCTGGCAAATAGAGCTCCTCATTCTGGAAGGTCCTGTATTGTTCAAGTACGCCACAGAAAACCGTTTGTCTTCAGGGTGCTGAAAGAGGAGTAGAAGGTTCTTTCAAAAACTATAAAAGGGGAGAGGAAATACTTGGGAAGTTAACTGCCTCCTGACTAAAATCCAGAAACCGATTAATGTTCGAAAGCTATTGGTGAATTCCAGAAGAGAAAAGGAAGAACTCACCAGCTGGGAACAAAAACACAGATAATGTGCTGACAAATCCTCAGTGTCCCTGTAAAAAGGACACAGTTTGAATTCTCACTTGAGTGGAATTCTCTTTTGCCCTGGATAGGCAAATTGCAGTTGAAGGACCCCATGCCTGTGTTCTTCTCTGTGGTCCCTAAACTTGAAAAGAACAATGGTGGATACAGGCTTAAAACTATAGTCCCTCAAAGGCACTGAATTTATGTATCAAATCAGGCAAATCAACCAATTTTTATTGGTTCAAATCCAACAGTTCCCTCTAATTCAAATCTTAGTCCAAGAAAAAAATATTTGCTTTCCAACTAGAAGTCCAGGGGGAAAATAAACTAATTTTTTAATGGAAAAATTTTAACTGTAAGGAATTTAATGTTTTTATAAAAAGTAAACCTGTTTAATCCCTCTAACTGGATTTATGCACAAAAAAGTTCAATTTCAAAAGTTTTAAGGACAAATATGAAAGATAAATCATCCAAATAGATGGCATACAGGATTAGATAAAAATTTCCAGTGTACAGAACTAGACAAAAGCAGAGTATTTGTAAGCAAAGTAACAGAAAAGGACTGAAGTGTCAAGATCACCTAAGACTGATGTTGAGTGTGTCAATAACTGCCAATCTTTATTGCTCCAAATTGCCCAGCTTGGTCAGACTGGGCTCGGAAACACAGAGGAGATCAAGACAATTGGAGGTAACAGGAGAACTGCTATAAAAAACATTCACCAGATTTATTCATTTTAGCCTCTATGGGGAAGAAGGTGCTTCTTTCAAATTAATATCCCACTGTAGTTCTTATAAGGGACTTCACACCACTGCCTTCCACTATTATATAGTCAACCCAACTTGGCTTTTCTTGGTTGTGAAGGTCTTAAGTGAAACATCATCTCAATAATATAAGAAATTAGATAAACCAACCATAGTGGCAGCAGCACACTTTCCAAAGGCCTGCTATCTCTGAGATGAGTTCCTGCTGAGCAACAAGCAAATCATAAAATGATACAAAGCTGGAACTTTCCCAGGAGACCAAAGTTCCTCAAATTCTATTTGAGCTATTGCTGTTGTCACCTTCACCAGAGAAGACACTTTTCACAACGGAAATGTTAGGTTTCTGTGGCAGGAGTAAAATTTCTAACAAAATCTGATGTGACAGGATTTCTCCAGTTTCCCAAACGTAGAGGGTTTTGGTTGGGGATTTGCCTTGGGATACCCATACCCAACTCCAGACCCTTTCCCTCTGCCAGCACCACACAGAAACATGACAATCTTCCCAAGAGAAAATGAGCTGTTTTGCTTGGGTCAATGTCCACTAAAATTCCCTAAATCACTCAACTGAGAACTGACAGAGAACTCTGTTTTGAGAAGTGGCATCATGCTCACTACACACCTTCCCCCAGCATCTTCCAATCTGTCAGAGAGGCCTAAAAAAATGTCGGTGACCAGATTCAAGGAAGAGCCAGAAGAAACATGGCAAGGTAGGTTCTGAATATACAGGGTATTGAGCATATCCAGATCTAAATAACATCTAAATTGTGGAATATTTTGTTATGCATTAGGCATGGAGAAATAGCATTGCAGACATCTGTGCAGGGAACAAGGGTCCGATTAAGAGTCTTGATCACACTACTGTTTTTCATGAAACACTGCTTAACAAACCTCACATCAGAAACAAGGAAACCACAATTAAAAATTAACCAGCCTAGAATAACATGAGGGGGGAAAAAAAAAATATCCCAAAAACAAACAAAAAAACCCCCGACTCTAAAATACATATTTAAAAAATATTTCTCCCTCACAAAAAAAAAAAAAAGAATGGACTGATGTGAAATCAGCAATGCCAATGAGCTCACCACATTATTTTTCAAGTGAAGTCTGGTAAATCAAGAAAAGCTGAAATTCAAATGTTTTAGCAGCTCTCTGAAACTTTACCAAAAGGGATTAAAATGAGCATTCTGGAAAGCTTAAAAAAATGAAAAAAGAAAACAAACATAAAACTGCAAATCTTTCTTGGCAATAACAGGGAAGCTTGGCTTTATCACAAGTAAAACACTACCAGAGCACCTCAAATGCACCTCACTGTAATTCCCAAGAAGCCCACCTAGCCTGAGTGTTATCTGTTTAGCTTCAGTCTATGGAGTTTTTTAAAGTCAAAGGGGAATGCAGTGTAAAGAGATCATCTCCAGGAAGATATGTGCAAAACAATTGTCTCAAATTATATGGATTCAATTTTTAAAAAAAAGTAACTTACTGAGATTTGTCAGTTATCTAGTAAAGGTCCAAGGCTGTCTCTCCTTTGTTTTCCTGAAATTACAACTCTCAAGCCAAAACCAACTAGCAATATGATCCTGGTTTAAGCTTACCTTGATTCCATTTCTGAGATCATTTTTCTTTCCCCAAGTGAATAGTATTCCTCCTATAACCTAAGATAGGATTAACCAAGTTATTTTGGAAGAGGCTATATAATTTATTTAAAATACAAAAGTCCCACACGAGGAGTTTTCCTTGATGCAAATGCTTCATGAAAGCAACCATTAACATGGTTGCTATCCACACAAGCATGTCAGCAGGATTGGACTACTTAAATTACAATTAGGCCTTAAAATGGGGTTTGACTCTTCAGCTGTAGACAACAAACCTTGGAATTTGTAAAAAAAAAGTTAACTTTCATCTGATATCACAAATTTGTATCTCTAATGTTGAAGAAAAGGCCCAAATCTTTTTACTTCAGTGGTTGCGATGTTCAGAATTTTGGGCAGATGTAGAAAACGGCTGCATTGTCTCAGATTGTGTGTGAGAAGCTAAAAGCAGAAAATACTGATCGTTGCTCTGAGGATCTTACAAAAAAGGTTTAAGACAAATGCCAACTTGCTGGAAGGTGCATGAAGCACTCTAAGAGATCAGCACAGCCAACATCATCTGACAAAAGTTAACAGCAGTGAGCTGTGAAGTATCCAACACACAGCAGAGTAATCATGCTTCTGTGATAGCCAAGAGCTGCCAGGTTTTCAGGAAAAGTGGGGATTTGAGCCTCCTCCCCAGTTCACTTCCCATGTTTTCCTTTTGCCTCCTCTTTAATTTCTCTCTTCTTTCTACCATTCTGTTAGGACCAGCTTCACAAAGGAGCATAGAGACAGTTTCCAGTAATTTCAAGAGAAGTATTGCATCTAAGTATTTTCACAGATCTCAATCTTCAGATCAAAATGTGAGTCTTTCCTTTGGTGATGCCATAGCAATAATACTTCCTTGCCATTTGTAGTGGTTATACCAAATTCCCCACCAAAAATTCACAGTACAGCAAACTGTACCACCTTCCAAAAATGTCAATACAAATCAAGGTTTTCACCCAAACTAGCTAAATAAAGAGGTTTTCTATGCAAGTATTCAATCCTCAAGAGTAGGAAAGTCAGTTGGGTAAGAGCACCCCTCAGCATCATGGCTGTAGCAAAAATAATAAAAAGCAGGAGAGAATCGCTTTTGCAAGAATGAATCACCTAAGAATACTCTGTCCAAGTACTTAAATATATTCTGTATACCAATATTACAATACGTACAGCCTTAAATGTCCTTTGTTCCACTTATGAGGTTATGGTCAATTTTCTTCTGCAAGACGAGTTGACGCACCTTACATGCCCATTTTGCCATCTTTCAAATGATCAAATTACATAAATTTGAAATTGCAATGATCACAGCAGTTTCCTCTCACCATGAGAGCAGAGGGAAACTATTTACATAACCAATATTGGTAATCCTCTGAAGCTGCTTGTGTATATATCTGTATATACACATATAGAGCAGTAACTTTTGAACAGGCATGCTTATGTCCTTCCATTCCCCATAAGGAGGACTTCCTTCCTTTTTCTAGTTTTCTGAATTCCACCCTGCTGATTCAAACCAGGAGAACACTGTAACCTGTGCTTCCTCGGCAAATTCCTATTTCCACTTCCTTTTTAGAAGAATTTTTTTCATAGCTCTAATAGCTAAGCAGACACACAGATATCAAAGTTTGCTGAGGATATGGAGGCTGACAGATAGTTATTTGTTCAACATCAGCATAATGCCACACATTAGTACTGTTGTTAAAAAACATTTCGGTGACAGAAGTGTGTGACATATTATGACAACATCTGGCATTTTCCTAGAAGTAATGGAGTTCATTTTCGTATTCCCTAAGCAGACTTGATGAAATGTAGCACTTCCTGGAGTATCAGAAACACACATTCATTACCATAGTATCTCCAGTTTCTTCAGTACTATTTCAAACCTATTGCTAACTTGAAAGTAAATGGCCCCACTCTCATGTGGCTCACACCGGAAGCATCCGAACTAAAAAAATCAATGGCATTCTACTGGGTGCAAGGCAAAGCAAAATTAAGCCCAAAGGTTTTGATAAGGAAAAATTATGTTAGGCTTCCAAGCCTCACAGAAGCTTATTTTTCATGGCTTGCTCCTCTGCCCCTGTGGATGTCTATCGTATTCTTTGGCTGAAAGAAATCTGAAAATCTCGGGTCCTTTTTTGCTCTGCTGAAACCACAAAAGTTTGGAGAATCTCACATAAACAGACACATGAGAGCCTTCGGTAAAACTGCAGACAACAGTTCCAATTTTTTGTTACATTGGAAAAATAAGCTCCTCTTGTTTTCCTAACTGTTCCTTCTTCCCTTATAAACTCAGCCACCCTAGATCTTTAAAAATAGGAGAGAGGTTAATAGTTTAAAGTATGGGAATATATTTTTCCCATAGGGATGCTGAAGGGGATCTGATTATAGAATTTTTATCCCTGGGACAAGATCTCTGAAGTTGCTGAATTCCAGTATATTCCTCAGATTGCTTTTCTACAGAGTGTTGTCAAGTTAACCTTGATGATTGGTTAAGCTAATTACAACTTTCCCTAATGAATTTGGAAATTGCTCTTCTGCATTGCAACTATAAAAGCCTGCATCTTCCTTCTACAGGAATGTTGGTGACCAGAAGCAGCACTGCCATTTGAATTACAATGATAACATGGTTAACATAACAATGTGCCCATGCAATATGCACACAGAAGGCCACAGCTGGATTTATAAGGAAAAACTACATGTATTTTGGTGTAATAAGGTTAAAGGATTTAGGCTTTAAGCTCAGCAAGTGTTAATCCATTTACTTTCACTCTGGTACGGAGCAGCAGTCTCTGATCCTCAAATTGCAGTAAATGACAAATGGTGCTTTTGCAAACTGTGCTTCACTCTCACATGCTACTCAGAAAAGCCTCTTACTAATTCCAGTGGAAATAGAACTTGGCTTAGGGGAAGTAAGATCAGGTCATTCATTTTACTTTAATGAACAGAAAACTCTTCAGACAAGCAAACCTCTCCTGTTCTGCTCACTTTCCTGGTGCTCTTACTTCATTTCTCCCTCTGCACATTTATCATCTTTTAGCTTCATTCAGTGAGATCAAAAAACAAAACCAGCTGGAGAAAACCAGCATTGCATATGCAGAACAAAACAAACCAGATTATATTATATTATTTGTATGAAGCTCTGGACGTGCCTATCTTACACCGTGCACATTTCTGCTGTTTGAATCAAAGCATCAACAGAACCAATCAGTACCAGGATTTCATACTGCGATGATCAGCAAAAACACGGATGAAGGAGAGTCATAACCAGATCTTGAATCCTCTCCTCTCACTCCACATTCCCAGTCATCTTTCCACCTTCAGTCAACTCTAAGTCAGCGTCCATCCGGGGTGGAGAATGACAGAGAGCTTACCCAGTACAATGTACATACAACAACACTCTGGACAAAAACCTTCTAAAGAAGATGCCATTTCCTAGTTCCTCCTGCATCTGCATCCTCTTCCCTCTTTATATTCCTCAGAGATTGAGATCCTCAACCTCTTAGAAGAGTCCCCTAAAATTTCCCAGAACTCTCACACCTTTTTGACGTTTCTCTATTCTTTTGGCCCTATTTTAACACACCATTTTTGATCTACATGGGCTTCTTCACAATTCCCTGATGACTTCCTTTTGAGCTCAGTTAGCCAAAGGGCGCCATGCACAAGGACAAGCACAGATGTGCGCAGCAGAGAGCAGATCTCACTTGCAAGACCACTCAGTTATTTAGGTGGGAGATTCCTGACCTCTGCTGTGCAGCTATGTGTTTGCCTTGAAATGAAGTTATTGGAGGTATAAATCTCATCAAATAAAGTGTGGTTCCTAAAAACTTACACTTTAAAGTTGAATAAATCAAAGGGGGGAAAGAAGTGAGTGGTTCTGAGGATTTGACTATACTTTCTATCAACATATAGCTCAGTTTTTCCATTTTTTCTGCCAACATGCTGACTATTCATTTTTTAACTCCATCCCCTGAAACTGCACTAAAATATTTATTTATCAAGATTTTTATATTCAAGAAAATACTCTTCACAAACTGACCCCATAACAGCCTTTAAATCACCTAGCTATTCTTTATCTGGCATTCCTTCCTTTCATCATCAAAGTATCTGAACATCTTCCAACAATTCTCGACACAACATGGCAAGCACCTGCTGTGTTAAATTCCCTCCCTTTGATCAAAACAACCCTTTTTGCTCCTAACACATTGTCTTGCTTGTTTTAGGGCAAGGGCCCAGTCCCAGAGACAGATCAGCTGGAGAACTTCACAAGCCTTGGTCTTGCCCCTGGGAAATGGTTCTCCTTTTCTTATGCAAAAAGCATCTGCCCTTGTGCAATGCAATTCCATTAAGGTAAAGAAGTGGGGGTGAGAATCAGTTGTCAGCACAACAAGGCTCAGACTTTGAAATTAAGGGCAGGACTTCCTCTTTCCTCATCCTCTTCCCAAGATGACCCCACCCATCTGCTCCAGCAGTATGTGAAGCAGAAAATACTTGTGTTACTGATCATCATTAATTAATTCTGGATTGAATAATTTCTAGTTCTATCACTATAACAACACATCACTCCACATAGCAAAAAACATTACAAAATTCTATACCATTCCCTGGCCATAACTGTTAACAATGAATTTCTCTTAGACCGTAGTCTTATACTCAAGAAAAGTGACCAATACCCTGTGATGGAAACAATAGTGCAACTTAGAATTTCATTTTCAAAATGATGAGTGGAAGACTGGGACATAAATCCCTAGCATTTGCCCCTGAAACTTCACAGCAGATTTTAAGATATACACCCTCTAGGTAAGTGATAAAGATTAAGTAGTTTAAAGTTCTTTCAGAAGTTCTGAAAGTTCAAACCCCACCTGATTTTGCTCAACTCCTACAAGCCTTCTTTGTTAAAGTAGGTTTCAGAGACCACACATTGGAAGGAAGGGAATTTATACAAAACAGAGCTATCAAAGATGAAAGGACACAGCACTGGAAGCGACACTCTGCTCCCTGGGAGTTGCTGCTGGATCACAGGTGGTCCCCAGGCTTGACACTCAACAGTTTGGGCTTCCCAAACCAAAAGGCCCACGAGGCAGGCAAGGACTTTGACTCCTAACAGTCTTCTATGGAAGAGCACCACCCCAGAGAATCTGGAGCTCTTGAAGGAGACATTAAAAAAAAAATCTATCCCACATTTTATTTTATGAAGAAGATTTACCAAAAATCTAGCCTGGCACCATTTTACATCCCTCCTTGAAACACTAGCCTGAAATAACAGCAAAGCATCTTCCCACATGCTTCCCTTTTAAGGCAAGGGTTGTTGAAGCACAGTTGGTCACTCCACATGACAGATTAACCAAACTGGATTATTGTACTGGGGCTTTGAGTGTAATAATTATTACATGATGCACTGCGCATTGCCAACGTCAAGCTGGCTTCAGTGCATATCTTTCTTTTCCACTAAAGGAAAGCAGCATCTCAGTTTACACAGTTCTTAATTTACCAATCTTGTTATTGGTATGTGTGTCTAATGGGGACTTTGACAGTAAAACAGTCTTGTTATAGCTCATGATTTATTCCATTATTCACCATTTCCTTAAAGCTCTTTTATTTCAGGAAAAAAAAAAAAAAAGAGAAGATATTTTAGAGCCAAGTTGTATTTTCCTAGGCTCTCTACCAACATTACTGGGCTATACCTAGCCATCTTCAGTGAAAACTGTAAATGATATAAACAGTGGAAAAACCTGATGAGCCACACATAAACCAAAATAACATTTGAGTGATGCAAAAGAGGCAAAATCTTAAAAATAGCAAGAACAGGATAGAGAAGAAAAACCTAAATTTCTCAGTGAAGATGAAAACATTTATACAGAATGATTCTTAGGACAGCCAATTCCACTTCCACATCCCAGTTCCACACCTCATGCCATATATTAAGACTGTTTCTACACAGTTAGGATCTCAATTTTGTAACTTGTTCCAGAGAAGCTTATGAACTTTTCATGGTTTCTTAGTTTGTCTTGTTTTTCATTTCTTTGCAATCCATTTTTCCTTTCCTTCCACCCTCTTCATCTCCAAGTTCTGTTTCTTCCATCACTCCCAAAATATCTGCCAAATCTCACCTTTCATTTCCTTTTCATATTTTCCTTCTTAATTCCTTTCTGATTCTTTATTGCTTGCCCTACTCACACACACACCTTGAATCATCAATCAAAACCTTCCTACATAAAGCCTTCTCATCATCTTAAATTTAAAGCATTAGGATCATTGGGTCATCTTTAAAGCCACACTCTTTTACCATTGGTCACCTTAGATTTTATTTTCAATTTTTTTTTTTTCTTTTCAGAAAGAAAGAAAATATTTTTAGGCCAAAGAGAACTGCAGCAGTTCTATGGCAGAAATACCACTCTGGGCCCAATCCTTCCCAGCCTCAGTTGTGGGCAGCCTGCCTGCCTTGTGGAGAGCACACTCCAGTTCCCTGCCACTGCTGGGAATTTATAACCGCAAAAGCAGGGCTGGTCTCGTATATCACTGATATCCACAAAATACAAAAGAGTACTGAGATTCTTCCTGCTCCTTTTTCTTTTTTTTCCCCCTGTTCCAGAGGATGTAACTCATTTCTAGAAAATACTTTAGAGCTTTTAATTCTCTAAGACTTCACATGGGTGAGGCACACTTCTTGCTCAGTTACATGTTCCACAGTTAGGATCTATGACTTCCAGCTATTACATTTCAATTTTGAGCCTACATTTTTCTATTTAATGCTGGTAATAGACCTAGAAATTAAAAGTCCAGAGACTTCCATCTTCATTTTACCCCCACACAGCAAATAACTGTTTCAGCTCCCTGCCAGTGCAGCATTTCTCTCACTTCAAAAGGGAGTGGATGGATCAGCGCTACTGGAGTTGGTGCTACTTGACAACAGTGGTAATAGTTTAACAATATTTTAAAAACCCCTTAGAAATTAGTAGAAACTAGAAATAAATTATATAATTGCTTTTATAGTTAACTGGAAAAACATTCTTAAACAAGCTTATTACATATTTCATTATCTCTGGTTTTAAAACATAGTAATTTAAAACTCTAAATCTTTTCGTGTACTTTGTCAATCATCCTCACATTTTACAACCAGATGATTCGGACTGAATTGTCAAAAACACACACAAGAATCACCCTTTCACAGATACAAATAGAAAAGATGGAATATCACAAGACTTACCTTCTTATGCAAGTGGCAACTTCAAACTTTTTTCTTGTATAAATGCTTGATTGCTGCACAGCAGAAGGCTGCCAAAGCAATGGATAATTTGAAGAAAAATGCTGCAAGCCAGACAGGCAGTTTCTATCACTCTTAAACAGTCCATTTACAAAACACAAACTACCACTTCAAACTAAAACATACCCACCAAGAGCCCATGCCTGTTCCCTTTTATCCCCATCTGATTAGTCCTTCTGCTCCACCAGCATGATTAAGGGATTAAGTGATCTCACCTGTGCTGTAATCTCCCAGGTGTGCCCTGCAGCTGAGACCTGCCTCCTGCTCATCATTCAACCCCTCCTGCTCAGCGTGACCTGCTGGTTCCACAGAGCAACCTCATCACTAAAGCTTGGAATCAAAGGGACTGAATGTCTGAGCACCCCAAATCATATCACATTTTACAGGCCTTTTCCTTGACACCCCCCGACCCCCCAATTTTGGTATTTTGCATAGTGATGGCAAGAGTACAATAGCAAATGGTGACAGATGCATGGAGTGGCTTTGAGACAGTTAACAGAGAGCTTAAGAAGCTCTAGAAGGGCCTGATCTGAATTGCATTTTCCTGGATATAATTCCTTCTAAGCAGAGGTAATATTAAACAACTGCTCTTCTGCTTGGCAAACTCTCAGGATACTTCCCAGGGCTGTAATACTATAATCTCCTCCTATCCTTGCTGCACACAGAGTTATATGGGAACATGATGAGCAAGGCAGGCGAAGCTGCTCTGCTAATGTGAGGAAGACATTCAATTCCATATTTGTATTCAAATCTACACAAACACACATATATATACACACATATTCATTTCCTCAGTCCCACAAACACACTCAAGAACTCTGGCCTCATTTACATGCTGTGTAGGAAAGCAGATTATTGCATGAGATGCCCACTAAGCCTCTCTCTGCATTCACAGTGTCAAGAAAAGACACTTTCCACTTTCCTCTGCTCCTTCATTGCTTGTGGGCACTCCAGATGTGACTGCTCCACATGGACTGTGTGATGCAGTGTAATACCCTGAGGGAGGGCCAAAATAAAGCACTAAAACAAAATGAAACAGAGCACAGAAAGTTGTGGAAAACAATAAAGCACTGGAAGTCATGACATGAAGCTTACTCTTTTAAGAGGAACTACCCAAAAAGCAAATATTTACATGATGAGGCTGTAGCTACTTCTTTTGAAGTCAGCCTCATTAAGTATACTAGGAAATTTTTCCACAAAAGGAAAAACCACCATGAAGTGTTATTTCAGCCTTGCCATCAAGGAAGCTAAATACTTGGGAGTGATGCTGGTGGTTTGTCTCAATGGAAGTCATAACTCCTGTTCTGTATTTCCCCTTCACTGGATCTTTCCTGTGTACCAAAATCTTTCACTGAATCATGAAAACCTGCATTCACATAATTCCTTAAATGTCTGAAAATCATGGAGACTCAGCAGAAGTTTTTCCTCTAAATTCTTTCAGGTTTTTGTTTTGTTTGGGTTTTTTTCACTACTAAGTTTTCTTAAATGGTTTCTTCCTTAGTTTAACTTGCAAACATAATTCATACACATCTTTTCTGTTTTCCTACAGGCAGAGAAGTACCAGCACTTGTCATTCTGGTACATGTGCTTGGAAAATCACATTACAACCTTTTCTAAGTAATCTTTTCTGTTAGGAGTCCAACAGAAGCATTCAGAGCACGTCCTTGTTCTCATGTTAAGGCAGAGGAATAACAGGAAGAGGGTTCTAAGTAAAGAAATTAGGTTGGGGGTAACCTGTCCTTTGAGATAACATTTTCTTCAAAGTTACACTGTGCTGGCTCAGATCTTCTCCCGTGACCTAAAAGAGTCAACAAAGCTACAGGCTTTCCCTGCACACTGCATGGATAGCATGCAAAATTCTTGGTTTTGGGAAGCAGTTACTGATAAGCTTTATATTGTACCAAGCTCTTTAGAATTACTTATTCCAAGATAAAACTTGGTGGTTTTCAGATCCTTTTAATAAACTGCAAAAGTCCAAATTAGTTGGTGCTAGTACAAACATTACAGGATAAAAGGTAACTGCAGCACAGACAGGCTTCAATACTTGGATGCCCCAACCATCAACTTGACAAGTAGGTTATTTGACTGTAACACATAAACGAGCAAAATAAATTGTTTCAAACTTGGCACGTGATTTGAAAAACTGAAATAAAACTTAAAAACACAAAAGTTTCTAAAAGAGCCCAAAAAGGTGAGCAATATAATCTCTGACAACATTCAGTTTAGAGAAATAAGTGAATGTACATTGAAATGAATGAAACCAAATGAGGACTCACATGAGTGTGCATCAAAGGGTTTAGGCATTTCTGAATTCTTCAATGAAAACATCTGCTCAACAGCAAAGTAGCTGTCAGAAAAATTTAAATTGACAATACATAAGTTAGCATCAGGCCGTGCTTGCATTGTTGATTTCAGCTTTGATCTAATTAAAACTTATAAGTTGGGGAGGTGACTGAGGGAGGTGCATGCAAATAAATGTGGGAAGATGTAAAAACAGTCTGGAGAAAGATTACTGAATTTATAGAAAGAATACCACACAGAGAATACTTCATAAGTGAATTATTTGAGGAACCAGTTGATAATAAAAATAATATACTATCATATCATTGAAAATGGTATTATAACACAGAAAGGGGCCAGGTTTTCAGTTCCAAGTTCTCCATTAACTTCATGTTGCGATCAAGTCTTAAAGCTGTTTCAGTGAGTTTTGGGGAATATTTTTATGACAAATATTAAGAATCCCTCCCTATTTACAAGAAGTCCTACAGAATAAGATCCCTAAAGAAACATCTACACCAAAGATTAGGTTATTCCTCATAATCCCCAAAAACATTTGTGTTTCAAAAATGTTTTGCCCTCTGCCTGCATATGTGGCTTGAACTGGAACTTCAGTTTTATCTCATAAATTGCACTTCATCACCTCATTGAAACTGGGAACTCCTAACTCTTCTGCACTGGACATGAACTCCACCAAGAAATGGCATGAGAGGGCTCCTGTGGCTAACGGGGACTACCATCCCTAAGACAGAAAAATGCTTAGGAAATGTTGCTTCCAAGGAACTTTCCAAGATCATGTCGTATCTATCAAATTTTCAGCTACTCTCCCCCACCCACACGCTGAGGATTGTGCTTTTCAAGTAGTTCTTTTCCCTAATAAAACCACTGTTCTTTTCCTTCATAAAACCACTGTGCCATCTGAAAATTTCTTTTATGTTTGGAATTAGGAGTGTACAATATCTTTTTTCCAGATATCATGCATTAAAAAATTGTTCCTAGGCAGCAACTGTATACACAAAGTATCAGTGTCAAACATAGTTAGAAGTTACCCAAATAAAAGTCCTCAATAGTGGAAAAGATGAAAAATCAAGCTTTAGTTTGAATTTGTTTCACTCCCATGAGAAAGTAGGCTGATTTTCATTAACATGCAAGCGGTTTATATGCATCTACTTTCCAAGATCAAGTACTTGAAAAGCGGGAAAAAAGGGAAAAAAATGAGGAAATCTCATAAGGACCTGCCCATCTTAGGTCACAATGATTAATGAAATGGAAATGTTAATGCAGCTCAGAAGTGGCCATATCACATGGAAGTTCAGAAAATGAATATCAAGTTGTTTCCAAAAAACCGTACCCATTAATAATCTCAAACCTCAGCTGGATCACAAGAGGCATAAGGAAAGTATGCTGACCCTGATGGTATTGATTAGACTGTGCTATTGAAAGTTTCACACACCAACCACAATCCATCTAGGAAAACCACCAAGAACTGAATTCCAGTAAGGACAAAATAATTTTTAAATGGACGTGTAATTTTTGCAAGGGCTCTTGCCAACACCAGTGTAGATCAAATGAAATCACAAGTTTCTCAGCCCCTCATGCCGTATAAGATTTCTTCAACATCTGTACAATTTTTTTGTTTGACATTCTTTTTATGTCAAGATTCCTCAAGTCTTACTTCCTCAAGTACTAGTTCTTATTGTTAGTAATAGTTTGGTTTCTGCTGAATAGTATAGTTCCCTTTATTACAGAATGCTTTATCAAAAGTAGATAAAAATATTATATTTGATAAAATATTTAATTACCCGAACATATTCAATATCTTTTCTGAGGGAATAGAAAGGTAAATTGAGATTGCAACAGTAATTATTTAAATGTCTTTTACTGGAATATAGTACAAAATCTGCTGGTAGAGGCAAAATGGTCTCACAAAGAGAAATATATGGAATATGTTAATCAGAGCTCAATGCCCCACTGACCTATACTGGAGATAAAATATTATTATTAGCATTTGGTGTACCTTAGTGGAAACCAAGGTAAATGGCAACACGAAATTCAGGAGAAAGATGAAATGGGAATGAAGAAAAAGAGCAAGAGCAACTGCTGAATGTCAGAGGAATTGAACAGGAGTCAGGCTGGGAGAGAAGCAGCAGTGTGTACTCCTGTAAGCCTCACAGTAAAATGATTCCAAAGCTTCAGGGAAAAGGAAAACATAAGGGAATGAGTCTTGAGGCTGTGCATAGGAGCTTCCCTGCTCTCCACTGCCTGGAGGTCAGTCTTCTAACCCAGTGATTTTAACCTACCATTAAAAAGAGGACAGATAAAAGCTATGACCCACCATCATTTTCCCTGTCCCTTTAGTCTCAGCTCCTTAGTTACAAGCATGAGCTGACTAAAACACAGATTTGATGGATTACCTCTCCCGTCTTTCCCATGCAGCCGTCTCATTATTGAGCCTTAACCTTGTCAAGGGAAAATCTAATACACTACAACTGGCACATTCTTTGTTGTCAGTGAGGAAAGGTTCAGCAGCACAGGTGTTGCACTTTGTAATTGTGGTGTTGCTGTTATTAGACACAGGTACAAGGGACAGCCAAAATTCCACCAGCAGAAAGCCTGGCATGGCCATAATGGTTTTTAAACCTCATGGGGTAAGAGACACAGTTCCAGGCTTCATAAAAGAAAAAAAAGCTACACGGTTATTTTCATTGTTAATTGTCATATTTTATTTTTCTACGCTCTTTGCAAAGCAGTGAGCAGCTCTTTGGGTATATGTGCCAGGGATGGAGGGAGAATAGGAGAAGGGGGGTACAAGACAGGCAAAGTCTGATGTAGATCCAGGATGCTTACACTCCATGTGTGTTTCACCAAGCGAAATTGCTTTATTCCAAAGCAACTTTAGCCAATGAAGGTAAGATTGCCTGCAAGACAGTATGTCAGAGAAATCATGTTTACAGTTCTTGTTTTCAGTGGCAGTTGTAGAAGGTTAAATTGCTTTATTACTTCATTCTGAATTTATTATCATTATTTTTATATGGCTACCTTGGAAGAAAACCTTAGGAGAGATCATTTTCCTCGCAGAGATTTCATAAAACCACAAAACTTGCTACCTACCTAAAGAAAAGCATGTAATAATTAAATTAAGATGTCTTCATGTGCTTATTGTGGGTTGCTCTCTTAATTCAACAGACAGCATACAAACTCTCCAGCTACAGGTCAATGCAAGGAAATCAAATGGAACAGAAAGGGTGTCTGGGAAAGATACCTATCCTGTTTGCTCCTGGGCAGCACAGAAGGATGTTCCATACAAAAATGTATTCAGACCGTGCCATTAGTAAGTAACAGAGCACCCAGAGATAAATATTAGGAGGTTGTAGGAGACACAGCATAGGATGATGGAATCCTTTTGATTGGGGTTGTCATCTCCTTCATGTTTCTTGGATGCTTTTACATCTGCCATAATTGTGAAAGACAATCAGAGCTTTTACATTCAAAATGCAAACCCAGCAGACACTACCACTGTTGTGTATTTGAATAAACTGTGTGATTTGAATATCAGGAAGAATTCTTTTTAATTGAAAACTTATTCAGATGAAAACTTTAAGATGGATATTTTTAGTTTGAAATCTATATTTCTCCTCTTTCTGGCAGGTCTGAGATGCACTAGAGTAATTCAAATCACAACTCTAGCTATGTACAGTTCAAATCCAGAGAAATGAAAAGGAAACCTTACACTTGCACAAAGCTGACTGCTTAAATACTTCAACAGCAAGTCCAAATTAAGGAAAGATGCTCTGTACTGAGATTTAGAAAAGTATCTACAAGGTGTGGGTGCTGATAAGAACATCAGAGCCTCAGAGTCAAAACATGGGGTGCAAAAGCAGCGGCTCTGTCAAATGGCTACAAGACTGTACATGACAGGTTACAGGTTCCTTATATTAAGAAAAAAAAAAAAAAAAAAGAGCAGTGCATTAGTCTTCTCCTTGCACAAAACAAGTATATTAATGTGCCTCATCCATGTTCTGATCTCAGTTGAGTTCCTGATTAACTCATTTTTGCTATCAGATTTCAACAAGCACAGGGGGTGCTTGTGCAAGAAATAAGAAATGCATGAGAACACTAGAAGTGACTTTGCAAGTAATGAATCAGACCAAGTTTATGCATTTGTCATTGCACTGTGTAGCGACAGCGGTGGCGCTGCCACAAGTCAGAGAAAAAATATAAAGCAACATTTGTGTGAAGAGATATCTTTGATTAGGTCAAACTCCAAGTAATAAGGAAGGCTGACAAGCTTTCTTGTTCTGACTTTTTCTGCAATTATATCAGTTGATTTAACATGAGACACTACCTTTCCCTTCACACCTTCACATACAGGTGGCACTTCATAACCCTGCATTATCAGCTCCTCACTATTGCAATCAGAAACTCTGGGAACAGACAATATTGCTACTTTACCCAAGGAAAGAAACAGTAGGAATATGTGAAGTTTTGTTGCCTCTGTTTCTGGATGGGTATGTTCATAAAAACTTCATATTTCCTTGTCTTTTAAAGTGTCTTCAAGAGAGTGACAAGTTGAAAGAGCTGGCATCAGCTGAATGAATCCGATATGAAGTACAGCAGATGTTAAATAAAGCAAGCACATTACTGTTTTAGCTGTATAAAAGTCTTGAGCATTACTGAAGCATTATATGAACATGCCAGGTCCCTTTGGACTTGTTCTCTTATCATGCAACACATCAAAAGACACAACATCAGTGTAATTATTCTCATAATTAAAATTCGTGGAAAATACAGCCAATTACTGATTGATTTGAGACGCAGCAGACTCCAGATGCACACAAAATCCTTCATTAGGAAGGGCATATATTTATTCTGTAACAATGTGGTTGAGGCAATCTTAAGGGTCTTTTCCAACATAAAAACTCTGTGAGTTCACAGAGGATATCAGACAGAAAGATCATTCTGACTTATCTGGTAATAAGAACGCATACTGTCTTTCACTCTACACACTAAACAAGGAAGTGAATGAATTACAGAATTAAATCAAGTTACTCTAAATTAAAAAAGCTCATTTTCATAAGGCAGTAAACTTTTGTCCCAAGACCACATCCTCAGGAATACTAAAGTTATAGTTCTGATTCAAACTTGTAAATATAAATTTAAGCAAATAGTTCCATGTTTCCTTCTCGTAGTCTGCAAATATCCCTTCTCTTCACTAGGATTTTACTCTATGGTAGTAAAGCCACAAGTAACCTTATGCAAGCAAGCATAGGCTACGAACAGCCTTTTCTGCTAGATGTGGAGAATGAAGTAGGCAAATACTGGCATTTAGCACTGGAATTATTTTGCACCATTTACGAGTACTTGAGGAGGCTTTTCTTTGGTAGGGTACCATAATGTCCTTGGTAGGTCAAATTCCCCAAGATCCAAAATGTGCCAAATTGATGGTAAGGAAGTACTTAATGAGTGCAAAGGTCACTAATTTAAGATTTTTTTTTTTAACTTCAGAACACAAATCAGTCATTTCATGTTCTTTGAGAAGAGTAATGAGGCACCAAACAATCTCTAAAGGAAGTTAGAAAAATTACTGAACCTTTTAAGCCTTTGTATTATACACTTGGTTTCATATACTGAAATTATGTTTGCATGTTATTTGGCAACTCTCTTTTCATTTGCCAAATTACACATTTTTTTCTGTAACAGAACCTGACCTAGATATATGCCAGCACACTGCTGCAAGTTTTACACAGATTTTGCCATTTATCCAGACCTGCTGAAAGTGAGCAATACATCAAATGACACATTACACTGTGTGATACTGGTACCATCCGATTCAGGAACTCTGCTGTTTTATCTCCTTCTTCCACTCAGAAACTGTAATATGTCACTAACAAAGCACATGCTACCCAAAAATAAACAGAAATACACACTTAAGCTGGTCCGTAAAACAGAATTTTCTAGGTCAGCATTAGAAGTGAAACCCAGCAGCACTGTTCACATGACTTTATATTCTCCCCCTGAATATGAGAATCGTGGCTGTCAGATCAAACCTCTCCAGAGGTAACTCTAAGAAATTTCCAGCAAGCCCTCTAAAGACAGGCAAGATCAGAAGTCTCCAGCTCAGAGGATTGACATCTTCAGTGCTACCACACAGCCCTGCAGATCTGGCACGAAGACTCCTTAACATCTAACATTTCTCTCAGGGGAATTTAAAAAAAAATTTAAAATGGGTCTTCTGTGCAATAGTTTCTCGTCCTTCAACTGACTCATTTCATGGGAATGCTGATTGTCAACTGCAAATTAAAAATTATTTTCCTAAATAGAAGTATTGGGAGGCAGCATTCTCACATCACACAGCATTGGTCAATCTGTCAGGATAGCTTCATAGTTTCATGAAAATCAGCTCACATATATTTTTCTTAAATACTGTGGCTCTCAAATCACTAACAGACACCTAATTTGAGTCTTGGCTTCCTTTTTCTACTTTGCTTTTTAACCCTGTACATACACATGGTGGATTCACACTGTTTTCCAGCCTTGTCTTTGACAGATCTCAAGGCACTTTGTCTTGTGTCAATGAGCAGCAGGAATTTCAGATCAAGCCTTCAAAAGGACAAATATCTCAGAATATTATCCTGTAAGGTGTCTCTAAAGCAAGCTTTCCCTCTGGGTTTCAATAACATCAGCTAAGCAACATTTCTACAGTTCAGTTTGGGACAGGAAAAACATCAGTATTTTGGACAAGCCTTTCAGATAAAACCTCACATGACTCTAGACAAGGACTTTCCCCTGACCAAGAGCTCTGTTCCATCACATCCAATTTCCACCATCCTATCCAGAAAGATTTAGAGGGCATCCATGTCCTGACTGTGACTTAACCCTCGAGTCTGACTCAGAAGCCAAGAATTTCTCTTCTCTGTTTCCATTTCCTGTTTAATTTTGGCAGGCCAGTGTGGAGTCCCTATAGAACAAGGCCCACATATATCATGTGCTTCCATTCTGACCACTTAAAACTTCCCTCTTCCTTCAGGGGTTCTACTGCCCTCCCTTCAGGGTAAATTCTGTTGAATAATTGTATGGTTCACACAGGAAGGGTTGTCTGCTCTTTGATAAGTAAAAAGCAGTCCTAGGCAAAGAATAATTTCATATAGCTGTGATCAGAGTCAGCTAGGAAGGGTTACAGAAAATTCTGGGCCTCACAAGCTGCAACGGCTGGTTGTTAGCAGCATAACCACTCAACAGCTCACTGGTCAGAGAAAAAAATTGTAGTTACTAAATCATCTCAAAACAAAAATAAAACTTCCTCAACTTTATGCCATTGCTGTTATTTTAGCAATGATATACAATTGCCATCCTTCTGTCCCCATTTATGTCCAGAAAACAGAATAAGAGCCTGGGAAACACCTTCTCCTTTATCCCATTTTTTTGTATAAACAGATGGGCGTGTTCTTAGCTACTGTAAAATTGTGGTATCTCAAATGTTTGGGATTTTTTCATGCTAGCCAGTTCCTAGCCCTAAGTACAGCTCACCAAGACTCTCAGTTTAAGGCCAGAATTACAAGTAGCTCTGTTTCTAATAAAACTTATTTTGCTGGGAGTGTTTTAATGCTGGGAATTCTAAGGGCTTTAATAACTCTTAGATACTGGGTGTTTTCTAAGTGTATAGGGAGTTTCCTGAAGTTTTTGATCCTGGTTCCTGCAGGAGTTACTGAGACCAAACATGTAATGAGGAGTATGAGGAGTCTTGGAACTGCAGCACAAGTATCTCCCAGTTCAAGAAAATACTGTAAACAGCAAAAAATTACTTCTTTATAGTTTTGTCACCACTTCATTTGACTTTTCCATTCCTACAGCGAAGCCTGGTGATGGACTCTTGTTACAAATAGCACTGGATGAGGCCGTGAGCATAACAAACATGGCTCAAATCCCTGAAAATCATGTCAAGTTTCTTGTGTCCACTGAACATGTCATCAGGGAAAAGGGCATAGTTAGACATATAGAGTTACAAATACTTTCATAAAATCGTCAGCAAACTGCAATGAATGTTTGTTCCATCGCTTACTCATCTCAGGAGACAAAGTCTCTTTGAGCTCACCTTTGACCTTCCCCATTTTAAACATCATCATTATAAACAACATTTTAAGCATCAGTGCAAAGCACAATGTATTCGTCTAATTACCTTTCATAGAACTGAGCAGAAAACACACCAAAGTTCTCACAGAACACCTTGCTCTGGTTGTATCAAAAGGATTCCAGGCAAAGGACAAAAAATATTCTGTCCATTTAACCTTGGAACAAATTCAGAGTGGGGTTTGCAACCTCATTTCTTAAATTGCTGTAAAATAAATGGATGTACCATAGCCATTGAATAACTCGCAGTCTCCCTACAAGTAGGTCATTGCTGAAATCCCAGACACTGTATCAGACTGGTCATATTGACAGGTCTCCATATGCCACCTAAAGAGCACATTTTCACACTATCTAACACAGGTCAAACATACTTCAAGTATCTATGTCTGTATCTTCCTTTTTTTCCTGCCCTTCCAATGATTAAATATGCCTAGGCCACAACATAACCCTTCAAAACTAGGCATTCCCATTCCATCTTGCAACATTCCCAAACACTTGGGTCTTCTGCAAGCTCTTTTTCTGAGTATGAGGATCAGATGAAATTATTTTCTCTATTTTATGGGGGTAAATGTGATCACAGAGAAGTCGCTCCAGTGTTTTGCCGCCGGTCCTCAGCAATGCTCGGGAATAAAACATCTGATCTGTCAATCTCCCACCCATTGAATGACAAGAAAAATAAATATGAATTAATAGCAAGCTGAAGACTTAAGCATTATTTATTTCATCTGCTGACTTAGGGCATGATTGTTCTCCAACAGAAATTAATGGTAAACTCCCTTTGAGTTCAGCAAGAGCAAGATTAAATCCCTGGTTTCTTGCCTCCCATCAGCTTCCCTACTGAAGCTGACAAATCACTAAAGTTAAATGACTATTATTCACTTAGGAATAACGCTGAAAAAGAAATGCACACAACAGTCACTGCTCCCATTCTTTGACGAGGCTTCTGATTTTTACTTCAAAAACTTGACAGAATAAACACACATTAAAAAAAACCAAAACCTAAGATACAATAAAAGCCTGACCAACACATAAAGTTTGTCTTTATAAAGCAGACACATTTGCATTTAGGACACTTTTAAAATCACATTAACTGAACCGAGAGCTGTTCACCCCCTCACTGCCACTCCCCTCACCCCCTCCCCTTTTTCACATGCACATTCCACGGGGACTGCCAAGGCAGAACATCCCACTGACCTTGGCAATTGGCAGCTGCGATCAATCACTTCATAAAATCCTATATGTCAGCTAGAAACCAGTTGTATTTCTTGAGCAAGTCAATCTGCTAAACAGTTTAAGTCATGAAGCCTTTCAAAAGACTAGGAAAACACACTCATTTGGATGAAATGTTCCTCTGTACCTTATTTTATTTTTCTTTCTTTTTTCTTTAATGGTTAATATTAGGGTAGAAATTCCTCTGGGAGGCTATGAGAAGCTGCTTGCAGACTCCAGTGTAGATGTACTGGTTAAAAGAGGGGATCTCATCACTTACTGGTGAAGCTCAGCACAGGCATCCTTGGCCATGACAAAAGTGCCCAACTTTATTTAGACAATTCATCTGACCTAAATACAAAGTGAGTTATCAAACAAAAGCAAAGCAAACATCTCTCCATAGGAACTGAGCATCAGACAGAGCTGTTATTACCAAACACACCACTAAGCAAATGAGACAGTTTTTAACCCTAGGCTGAACTTTGGCGGAATGAGATCAACATGGAAAGTCATTCTTTCCATAATTATTTTCTCTTTAAAAACAGTATGTCAAGGTATTTCTTTGGACAATTTGCTCGTTATTGAGACTGTATGTTCTGCTCTCTGCCCCTAGATAGTCAGTCCTATGAGCATAATTTATGGGATTTGTTAACCGTTTGCATACTTCATTTGTCCCACAAAAATAACAGTTTTTCCATTCAACCCTTTGGATAAATCAAAATGAAATAATTTTCAAATGTGCAGATCAAAACCAAAACTTAAAGGAAAAAAATAAAGGGAAGGATTAAGAAATGAAGAAGGTACATGGAAGAGACAAAGAAGCCAACTGTGAAAAAGTGAGGATAATAAAGACATGACTCACTGGAGCCATGAGTCCTGAATGAATAAAGAGGCCTGTGCAGCTAATCCGCAGTAAAACCTGATCACAAAAGGACTTTTACTACCTTGAACGCATTGTGATACCTTTTAGAAGTAGAATAATAAAGCAGAAGCTTGCCTCCTAAAACATCATTCACTCCTACAGCCATCCATGGGAGCTAGCTCATTCTCCAAGAACACAACCATTACAGAGTAAAATAATAAAATAAGTTTCCATTGACAACCTGGGGGGAAAGCATATGGTGTTCTGCACATTTTTATCGTAAAATGATTACTGTGAAAGGTACCTTCTTAGGATACAGTGTCACATTTCCTTCCTCACCTAGACCAATAAAAGCAGGTAAAACAGGCAGGGTGTCACACCTCACAGGTGTCTGTCCACTTGAAAGTTACTCTGAGGCAGCATCAAAGGCTGAGTTAATTTGTCTCTACTAGATTGTACATTCTGTTACGCTTCTAAATTTGTCATCTAATTAGTGTCTGCTCAGAGAGCTTCTTCAAATTGGACTTTGGCAGAGAAGAGATTTTAAATGTCAGGTTCATTTCCAGCTTCTATCTGACAGATAAATTTTGAGTTCTGCTGGTATGAACAGGAGGAAAAGGAATTGGCAATAGCTAACCACTAGTTTCAACAGCAAGTATGGGAATGTACCTGTTTTCTCAGTGTATTCCTGACAGGGAAGGCAACAGGTTCAGAATTGCGGTGGCTTGATGGCATTTCATCACTGCGATAGTCTTTGAGGAAAATTTTCAAGCAAAAACTTGAAATCCATCACCACTTGAACAAGACAGTTTATCTTTCCATGTATCTATCTACTCATAACTACCAATTTCACTTCCATGTGAGCCAAGGCAAAAGGAAAACATCCTTTTTTACCCTTTTCACATCATAAAATCTATGTATATTCTGAAATGAAGAGTATCTTTATCCAATGCACATACTTATCCATAGTTTTGAATTTATATTGCAGCTTTTTGTTCATGAAGAATGTTAATGGTTATCAAGAAATCCAACATACCTGGCACCATTGTCCCCATTGTCCAACAGCTCATTCAAGAAACAATGTAACATAGAGGATTTTTCCAAACCATACCTTACAGATGATTGGAAAGAGACAGAACACTTATGCTTGAAATTCCTTACCCACAAACCCACCCATTTCTGAGAGGGAGAGAGACCAGCATGAAAAGATTGTGTCAAAGTAAAAGCAAATTGTCACTACCTGACTCAGCTTCAGGAAAGCTGCAAGAAAATAGGGATGTCCTGTGGAAAACACAGAAAAACTTAGAAAATTTCCAATCATTGACAACAGAATCCTTTAAAGGAGAGTTTCAAGATAATTTTGAGAGACTGAATGTGGGAGGTATTTTGCAGGGTAACACTGCTGCTCTCTGCTCATCGTCTCAGTATACAATATTTTTCAAGATTAATGGGTTTGTCTGGGCTGAGAGATATACAAAATGATACTTATTCTCCCATGTTACAGCAAAACATAAAGAAGAAAAATGTTTGGGAAGTGAGACATTCCCAAGGCGTATAATCTTCTCAGCTACAAAATCAAAACAATAAAACCATACATTGGCATAATCCACTACTAATCACTTACATTACTTAATTGGTGATGTCACGAAACACTATCTAGCACATGTAAGTACAGATAATAATATTGTTTGCATGTGTCCTACTCACTAAAAGCAACTGCCTTGTCTATAAACTGTCTATAATTTACTCCCCCATCAAAGTTATGGTTTTAATTCTAAGCTGCATCCAAGAAATATCTATGAAAAGTTTCACAGAATCACAGATTCTCAAAATGTAAAGAAAATAAGTTATTTTTGTAAGTACACATGTTGATAGTAGTTCTGTGTATCTAATAACCCATATAGCATGTGAGTGTATTGTCCTATTTATATTCATTCAGCAATCACTTCACATTATTCAGGTCATTGCTTATGCTGTCTGTGGGCAGTGAAATATAGCTGACCAAGAAATTTTTTCAATATAAAAGTTAGCCCTTAAAGGTAGTTGGAAAAGTTAGAATTTTATCAGACTGAAGCATTGTATCAAGTGGCTTTTAAAAACAAAAACAAACAAGAAAATCTTCTCTAAGAGGACTGCCCTAGAAAGATACTGACCATGGCATGGAAGTACAGCCTTGCAAACAGGCAAATCCAGGATTTCCAACTCAATTTCACTGAATCCACTGACAAACTCAAACAAGGCTCACTTCAGAGAAATCAAAACAGTCAGACTTTACTGACAATCACTGATGATAAGTACAGTTGTGAAGTCAAAATTTTTTTTAAAAAAAGACTTTTAAAGTCAACATAAATTTAGCATCTAAATCCAAGTGAAGCTCCAGCATGTAAATCGAATTAGGAGTTCTAAGGAAAACACACACCTCTGTGTTCATGTGAGTTATTTGCCCGTCTTACCTAAACAGAGGTTACTAACACTGTATAAAAACAGCGCCAGAGGTCAAGTCCAAGATAGACTGAAAATCTAAAAGTATTGCTCATGTCATCTTGTGAGGAGTACTTTACAAATACCTTGAACTGGCAGGAAGGATGACAAAACATGCACTCCTAGCTGTCTAGACTGACTTTGAGACTAACCAGCCACATAGACTGTAAGAATTAAATTTCCCAAAAGCACTGGAAAAACACAGTTAAATAAAACAAACTGATAATAAAAGCAAATAGGCTCCTTCCAGATTTTCTCATTAGATTTTCTCTTACTAGAGCCTGGAAGAACAGAGCAATACTACAAATCCCTATTGTTGCTGGAGATGAGAAAATAGCGGTGGCTGTGGGTCCTCTTCATGTCCTCCAGAGTCTTCAAGGTTATAAAACCACAGAATGAGTACAGAAACACTCTCCTTAAACCAATCAGCAAGGCAAAAATGGCTTCATACGGCCCAGAGTTGTTTTGTATTTTGGCAAATCAGTGAATACCTTCATACAATGAGTCTAGGAAATAAGCTCTAATGGTCAAATTGTTTAGAGGCTGTGTACAGTGAAAATCAGACCTGTTTAATACAGGATAAAAAGAAATAGCAAGGTTACAGAATTGGGGTGGAGGATGATTGCAAGGAAAATCGAATCTTTTTTTTGTAAAGGTGTGCTGAATTAATTGACTTCAGACTCTTTAGCGACTGAACTCTGCATTAAAATCAACTGAATTGTTTGATCTGAGCCCCAAACCAAATTAGAGGCTCATTTACATTCATCCTTAACCCTGCCAAGAAGAAAGCTGCCATGAATCTGGCCCCGTGAATGCCCATGTACCATAGTAATCAATAAAACCCAGCCATTGATCATATACCTCTATCTAACATTTCACAGGCTTTTCTTCCTTGGGGAAAACTGTATGATAGTGCCTTGGGCCTTTACTGGCAAGTACCGGTATCAGCAATAGCAGAAATGCTATCAAGAATTACCTTTGATGGCTAAATCAGGGCTCTGGATCACCGAAATACACTGGCATGATGCTCTGAAAATCCCCTCTCCAACCAGAGCTTTGTTTTCTGCCATATAAAGCAATTCACTGCACTTCCATCACACTTTTCTGTCCCACTGCCACCAAGCACATCGTGGAGTTTTATTCATAAAGCCAAAAGAGCTTCATCAAGAGTTATATGCTTGAAGAATACATATACAAATAGCAGTCATCTAGATTATTTTGTTGCTGAATAATTTGCCTTACTCTATATAAAATAAATATTACACATGTGATTTCTTTTCAATTTCTTCTGTATACACGTCTACCTCAAATGACCATTTAAAGCTCTTTCTGCTATGCACTGAAGTCCTCCTTTCCCTGCTTTTCTCCCATGTGTGAATGAGGTGATCTTTATCTCCATTTTCTTTCTGAAGCAGCTCAGAAGGAACTCTCCCCTTTCCCCCCCAATTTTCAGCAGTTACCTACAACAGATTTTTCCAGCACTGATAAGTGTTACCACCACTTGGATGGTGGACTATAACCAAACTTAAAATGCAAAAAGAGTTAAAAGCCAAGAATGTTAGTTATCTACATTTGCCTGTAGAGCAGGTGTGGTATGGGAAACAGTAAGAGTAGCAACTCTTAGTACAGAAAAAAAAAGTGTTGAATTGCAATCCAAAAAGTAAATCCTATACCCTATCAAAAAGGTAGCCCAAATGGAGTCAGATACAAACCTCTGCTTCAGACACATGGTTCCCACAACCACAAAATCATAACTTGGCTCAAGCAGCATTTTCACTATGGCAGAAATCATCATCACCGTGAAAGAAGTCCAATGTAAATTTACCCTGATTATTTTAAAATGGAAATTAGAATTCAATTTCATTTTTCAATTTTAAAATTGAAATTGGAATTCTCATTAGAAAGCTAGGAATGATGTTCTCTAGAGAGGACTTTGTACTGTACAAGACCACTTGTACAAACATTGTGAATCTAAAAAGATTTCAGCAGTAAATGAAAAGTCTCTGGCATCTCACACTTGGATGCTTTTTCTACTTTTATCACTCCAGCTATTACCTCCCTCTGCAAATCTGGCTTCTAAACTCACACCTGATTGATAAAAAACCAAGATTATATCACTTTTTTCATGTAGCAGCCTACATGGCACATAAAATAATTAGAAACACAAAAGTTCACACACTAACAAGGTTTTGTTTATAGGATTAAATACTAATGACCTTAGGAGGTGACTAAACCCATCTGCAGTGTAACATACTCCCTTTGTTCCTTTATCAATTCCTTTAATAAAACTCAAACTTGAACCTTACATTCCATGTTGCTAGCTTGTATAAAGCCCACATCACAGGGAAATCTGGAACATAATTTATTATCATTTATTTCACAGAGCTGATTTACTATATGTGCATTGTACCAACAACTTATTTCAACTGTTATTATGATGCTTTTGTTTCAAGTTGCAGCTGTTCAGATTCTCATCCTTGGTTCTCCTTTAAACCATCGCATGTTCTTTATCAGAGATAATTTTTTTAGCTAAAGACGAGAATTGCAATTTGAAAGCTTGATAGCAAAAGCACCATTTCCTGTAATCGAAGACATGGCTTCACCATGTAAAAACAAAGTAAAAATAACTAAATCATGCAGACTTTGCATCATGAAAGCAATAGATCTGCTCTTGGTTCCTCAACCAATTCCTAAAAACTTTCCTGGCAAATAAGCAGTGATCAATTTGTCATAATTAGTTGTTCCCAAAATGCAGTGACACTAAGTATCTTACCTCACTGCTGGTGAGCATGGATATTTAAATCTCAAATCAAATGCTACAGCAGACCTGGAAAGTTTATTTTCCCTACAAAAGTACACTCCAAAGACCTGCCTTTAGATTATATTCATTTTCCAATAGCCAAGACCTGCATGCAGTCCCACCTCACCTTGTTACCTTCTAGTGCTGACAATACAGATCTGTTTATAGTTCATGTTTTCCAGAAACAGCCATTGAAGTAAATATGAAGTAAATATTTCACAGTAATTCCATGATTCCTTGCATATCCCTCCGCTACCTGGAGCCCTGTGCTCAGCAAACTGTGTAAGGACTGAGATGCTGAATGAAAATCAAGCAGCACAACCAGTGCCACCCTTGGCTAGACATGGGTGCTGCTCCAGAGGGAATTTTAGGAGCAGCTACAGGCAAAGTTGGTAACCCATTGTAAATATTGCTGCATTATGAGCTAGCAGCCTATAAATCCCTTTTCAGTGGCATATCCCTATGGGAAAGGGCATGCAAGCTTCCATATGGTGGTGATATATCATGTGATTTTTTAAAGGCATACTGTAACTCAGACTTATTTACTGTTCTCTCTCCTCATATCTGTAAACAAAGAAAAGCTTAAAAGGTTACATTCCTTCCTACTGCTCGCTATGTTATTTAAACCAAACTGGGAGTTTAGCCACATAAACATCTGTCATCTGAACTTAATTCTTGGTACTTTCTCTTTTTTTTTCTTCTTCTTCAGAAAATAAAATACTCAGACTACATAAAAGGGGAGCTGAACCATCTCATTTTTCTGCCAAAGTATCAGAAACAATAGGTAAGAATAAGGAGAAAATTTTAAAAAACAAAACAATTACAAAAAATTAATCATGCTGAACATCAACCATATCCTAGTCTCCTTCTACCTGCCTCCACACATAACAAAGCACAAAATAAACTCAGATACCATTTACTTCTGGTTTATTTCATAAAAGAATTAAAACAACAGCAGCCAACTTGTACAAATCATACCTACCAAAATGCACCCGAACACATGAAACAAAATGTTCAAATTTTCTTTCTAATTTTTTTCTCCACCTTTCTGTTACACTCAAAAAGGTTCAAAAGGAAAATGGCAGATTCCATAAATAAGAGAATGAAATAATGGGGCGTATTCATCTTGGGCATCATAACCCTCTTGCAGTTGGATCCACAGGTGGACCAGCGCCTGCCTTCTCTTGCTCAAGTCACCTGCTTCCAAAGTTCCTCATTCCTCACAAGACTTACTAAAGGGTCTCTGTGAAGACCCCATCAGGTCTTGTTATTGTCCCTGACACTGCACATTTGGCTCACCCACTCCTGCAGCTCCACTGCTTGGCAACACTGCTTGGTTTTCTTTTCCATCCCTGGAAGTACAAAGCAGTAGACTCTGGCCAATGGATTTATCTTTCCCATGCTCAGGAAGGGTGGCTTGAGGTGAGACTGGACTTTTTTAGTCAGTGCTCTTGGACCACAAGATCGCGTGAGGAATGATAATTTTGAAGAGGCTGCAGAATCAATTTTTGAAAGAAGGAATGGAGAGTCCAAGGACCCTGTCTCTCATGGAGGAGAGGGAGGACAATGCATGGTTACCTATTCCTTGACTCTGCCAGAGGCTGCAATCCCCACCACAGAGGCAGCAGAGCAGGTGGTACATCTACTCCTCAGCTGAGGCTCTTCAGGCTGTCACGTTAATGGAGTCGCCATCAGCTCCAGTTTACATTACCACGTGAGAGTGAACTGCAGCAGCAGAGAGCTCCGAGACACAATTCCTGCTGGAGTGAGGCATGGTGGCTAAAGAGCTGGCCTCCCCCACATCTCCCCAGCCAATGCAGCTACATCTTGCAGGGATCGTGAATCAGAGTCTGGCAGCAGGGAATAGACTAGGAAAAAGAAGTAAGAGAGGAAATAGGGAAGAAGAAAGAGTATAAAGGAGTGCAAGAAAGGAAAGAGCATTAGCAGAAAAAGGGTTATTAGTACATTAAAAGTGGGGGGGGAATAAAAAGGATAGGAATTTGTTAGGGTTCCTAAATCTAGAGGAAGTAATGAGACAAGGCACTTCACATCTATTAACTCTACTGAGTTATTGATTACCTTTGGGCTTGATCTCAAAAAGAACCAGTAACAAGTTGTTTGAACCAATTACAACTGTACTAGTCTATAAAATATGACCATCAAATTAAGTGAAAATGCTCTGTCTGGGATTTGGATATTCCAAGTTCTAGGATCAGGAAGTAGAGTCACACCCTAAAGAGTTAATAACATCAGTATGGAAAAGATTTTTACCTGGCTGGGCAATTAAGAAGTGTCCAAGTGATGAACAAGAGGAATTGGCACCTCCAAAGAACAAGGCAGCAAGAAATCGCTTGTTGGGAAGAAAGGCAAAACCCTTCTTGCTTGAGTTAATGAATGATAAATTAGCAGGTCAGGGGAAAGTATTTCCACTGAAATGATTCAAAAGGTATACGGGGACCAAACACGGAAAAGGAATCCGCCTGCTTCAGGCTCCACTCAGTGAGAGTAACCTGAAGACTTACAGACTTAGTGAAAACAGAGGCCTCAGTTATAAATGCTGCCAGGCATTTGCCAACTTGTCAGTTGAGTCATATGGAGTAAAGGAAACCATCAAATCTGAACTAAATGCTACTTGGAGAATATGTTGGGGTTTTCTTCATTCCCTTCTGTTCATATAAGTGTGCATGTGTGCCATCTGTTTAGGATTTGTAAGTAAATACTTTACTGTCTTGTAGCTTAATTTTTGTTAGGAGTTATTCCAAGGAGGATTGAGCCCTAAAGCATTCCTTTCCTTGGGAATGGCCACCCTGAAAATTTGTGCCTTAGATGCGTGCAAGGTGACCACCAAGCTCTCCGTGTTCCCATACAGGCACAACGTTCTGTATTTCTGCAAGTGACAGGCTCTGCTTGGGTCCTCTGGCAAAGGGAGCTTAGAGGGAAAATGTGTCTTTGGGGTGAGCACTCATGGCCAGGAGAGCTCTTGGGCATCAGGCAAGGCAACAACTCTATATTTCAAGGGTCCCATGGGACATAAAACAGCAATAAAGATTGAAACAATGTGGTGAAAAGGGGAGAGACTTATGACATGTGCTGCAGGAGAAAGTAAAAACTCTCCACATCCTTGATGGTGCCGGAAGTTGGTCCCAAGCTGAAATAGTACAAAGAAAAAGAATTAGCATTTCTGTGTTACCACAGATGAAATTAAAGGCCAGAAATGAGAAAATGGGAGGCAGCTAAAAATGAAGATAATAAAGAGGCCAAACCGGGATCACAAGAAACAGAGCACAGGAGGTGAATGGGACTGACAACCACAGTCGGCTGGCTGAGATGAAAGGACGTAACCAACAGAACAGAAGCAACTTTCCAAGTCACACAGCCTGTAATTCACACGGCAAAGGCGGATCTTCCTGACAGTTTGTGCAGCATCCACAATACAGCTAAAAACTGTCAGGTATCTGTTTTATTCTTCTAGCTGGAAGGATGAAACTTTGTCTGTTTTCAGCAGTGTAGACTAGGGCAGTGTATCAAATTAAACTCAAACATTTTACTAAGAAATTTTTTAATTATTCCAGCAATAGACAGCCAGCAATGACAGAACTTCAAAGAGCAGAATGGTTTAAGTCTTCTATAGAAACATTTGCTACATGCCATATCTGTGCCAAGAAGAGGATTGGGATCTTATGTGGTGGGAAATGAGGCAATTATTATTCTTATTAAATTACTTGAGGCCAAGGCATTTCAAATCCTCAGGAAACAGTTCATTTAAATGTGGGGATGATGACATGTTCAGCACTAATCTCTCAGGAAGAGCATAAGAGAAACCTCAGCATCAGCAGATGGGCAAGTCAGGGAGCAGTGAAATAATTCCCACATACAGTCCCATCCCTTCAGCTCTCCATAGAAAATATCCACAAGGAGTACCTTGTAGCACTACAACTCGGAGTACAGCAAGAATGTAAAGTCACTATGGCACACGTTCAGTTAGCAGAGTTAGTGCAGGGCAGACAATCGGCTGCTGTGACCAGAGGTGACGTTATAAGCAAGGAACGTGTGGCATCACGGTGTTGGGGAAATCAAAACCCCTGTACTGATTGCAAGAACAGTTCCCCAGCTGGGAAGGTAAAGAAGGCCAGAAGCGGCAGGTAAAGAATCAATGAAATTTCCATTAAAAGAAGAGTTCAACAGAATGAAGTCAGAGTAACAGCAATCAATGAATGTGGAAATAATATAGACTGCAGAATGGAGTTGGTGTGAACCAGCACATTGTTCCTAGTTTAGCTGGTTTAGTGGGACCTAGGGAAGGTCCTTGAAACATGTTCCCATTTTCCCAGCAACCCTAGCATGCTCTCACAACAGCCACACTGCCCCTACTCAGTTGCTTCCAGGTGACCCCCATGGTCATTGTCATTATCACTCTCCTTGAGCTAACCTGCCAGCTCCCCACTTTTGTGTCTCTGAGTCTTTTACACAGCTTACCCACAAGATGGATAAGCCACCACCAAGAGCCAGCTGTAGCAAGAACTGAATGCTCACCTACCACGTCATGCATACATCTTTGGAGTATGAATGTTGGCAGGAAGTAGCTATTCTCTTTCTCCTGTTAGTTGCTGAATGGTATAATACAGTCTTGTTTCCTTTCCAGAAAGTGTCCTTTGTTCCGACAGTGAATTTATATAGACCAAGTAGTGACACTTTTGTACAGGGGAGTCTTAACATTTGGGTAGCATGGCTGGGAAAATAAAATTCCTGCTCAGCAAGCATTAGCCTTTTTCCACTTCTTCCTAAAATTTATGGTCACTTCTATCCACCTTTCATCTGCCCAAGGGGAAAAAATAAAAATAAGGAAAGAGCCTTTTCTTATGTTCTTGGCTTAAACAAAACCAGGCTTTCACATTCAAAGAGATTCATACCCTACTACCAAGATAATAGGTGAGATGCAAGTCCAAAAGTACCCCTGCTGTGTGCTGAGCATTCATGGGTGGTCGAAGCTGTAACTGAGCTGCCTCACCATGGTGCAGCAAGAATTCAGATTTATTTTAGGCAACTGGCATTCCATTTATACTTTTTGGTCTGCTGTATCTGAGGGCGCATTACAGAGCATTTAATCACAATATACTGTACCTACAGCACAGTTCCATCAGAGTCATTAAGCACATGAAAGGGGACAGAAGGGGAGGAGATGTGAGAAAAAGGAAAAGAGGGGGTTTGATTTTGGCAAATTTAATTCTCACCTGATTAACAAATAGCTAAGTGTTCTGATCATTGTCTTCCTCCAAAGTCCTGTCAGAATCTTCTCACTCATTGCACCTCTTCTCAGCAACTCAATTTGTATTGTCTGACAGTTAACCCTTGCTTTCTAATTCCCGAGTTGTTTACCCATGGCATAAATTCTCCACTAGTCTCTCATTCTCCTAACTGCCTAAATACTTCAGAACTGCCCTCTCTTCATTTTAAACTGCTGCAACCAGGCCTATCTAGTGAGCAAACGCACAGCCTCAGTACATAAATACCTGTCCTCTCTTCATACAAACCTTAACTTTTCCTTGAAAACACCAAGTTAAAGGATTTTAAAAATATCTGTGGTAGCTTCTTGGGCAATTTGTCTTCATATTTTGGTCCGTAACTTAAACTGCAGCTCTCCAGAATAGGTAAAGCTTTCCTATCCACGCCTTGTAGCATGCCAAGTACATAGCCAGCACTTGACAAATAATTGCTGTCTCCACATATTATTCTTCCTACCTGATAGCAGAGCCCCAGGAATTCAGCCCAGCAGCTAAAGAGCAAAGTCCGGAAAGAGCAAATAAGCATTTTGAGGATAGCTCATCTTTCTCTCAGCTGCTTCTGGAACCAGAAGCAAAGACAAAACTAAAGGAAAAAAACCCACAGTCAAAAAACAGCAACCAACCTCATTCCTTCCATTCCTCATCTTGGCAAGTAAGAAGCACAGTAGCTTGGCCTCCCCTGCAGTTAGCTTGGCCTCACTTCTTACCCATGGGTGTGGGCTCAAGGGTGAAGAAATATGTAGGCTGCAAACCTGTAGTGGTGGTTTATTTAGCGTGTTTCCATCAGGTTGCTTCAGCTTTTCTCCCTTTTTTTCTATAGGAATTTTGCATTTAATAGCACCAAACATAATGGCAAATGAATGGCTGATCAGGCACATAAAAACCTATAAAATCAACATTAGGAGAATAAAAAACCCAAGTATGACTCGCACATAAGAGATTTGAGATCAAGAAGCCAAGTCCATTATTACCAATCACTAGGTGCATGTATGTTTTTACAAGCGCAGAGAAAATTTCATCTATGTATATGTGTATATTCCTCTTCCAGGGGACAGATCTGTCCTTGCAGCACAGAAGAATGGATCAAATAGTTCTCCTCTGAGTTTAGAGTGGAGATTATGCAAGAGAGAAGAGCTGCTGCTCACGCTCCGTGATCATTACCAGTATTTCAAAAAGCAGCTGTGGCCTACCCAGAGAGGACGTTGATGGTTCACGCAGCATGAACCAAATGCCAAGACTTTTCAACACACTGACACATCAGATTCCCCAGAACCTCGTCAGAACTCAGAGCACACCCCCTGCAAAACTCCCTTTACTTTCCCTCTGGATTTGGCATAAGAAGGAGCAGTCAATGCCAGTGCCTGGAGAGCTGCAGGGAAAAGGAGTGCCACAGCCGTGGGAGGGCAAGGAGGGGCAGGCACACAGAAAGCCTTGTTCACCTGTGGGTTGCCAGGTGTCTTTGAACTCTCGACTGTGTGGTACAAGGGTGGGTTATTTGCTTTCACTCAACAGCCAGCGGTGCTACCCCATCACTGTAACCTATTTCTATTCACAGACATGGAATTAAAAAAATGAAGGCGCAAGCGCAGAGAAAACTCTTTCAACAGTTTGTATTGTTGCCTCTGTGAGAAAAAAAATACATCCCAAGCATACTCAGCCTGCCTGCTGTTTGGCCACACCATGGGCAGCTCCAACACGTGCAATTAATGTCAAGAACGTTACAAATGCTGCTTATCTCTTGCTTTCTTTTCTGTTTGACTTGCCGGCTACTTAGAGCATACATCAACAGATTTAAGGAAAACCTCCCGACTGCCTATTCCCCATCGCAATTGCGATCGCCATTATTGTATTTGCATTACCCACAAAAGAAAAGATGTTTAGAAGTAGCTCTCTGGATAGAAAGTTATCTCAATTCAGAAGAACCCTGATTTGGTTACTAATGCCAAGAAAGAGATGACTATGGACTTAAGGTCAACAACCGGGCATATCCAAAGTAAACATAAGTTTATACCACTCACAAGCCCCTTTGGTTTACAGAGTGAAGGGCAGTCAAAGCATTAAATCCATCATTTCACCTTGTTTATCCCAAAGAGAAAATTCTATGTTTTTATTATAAAATCAGACAATCACAGAATATCCCAAGTCAGAAGGAGTGCACAAGGATCCTGGCCAAACAAAGACCAACTCCTTGCCCTGCCCAGGACAGCCCCAAGAATCATACCATATGCTTGAGAGCATTGTCTAAATGCTTTTATCCTTTCTTAATTTCATTTTCTAACAAACAGGAGCCGATGCACTGGCTGCAAGCTGGGAGGAAGCAGCATGCAGTATTTCACATGCGACAAAGCTTGAAAAGTTTAGGTTGGTGGAGATTATTCCATCCTATATGTGGCTGAATTTTCCAAACAGTAACAAACAGACAGTGAAATGAGTTTGCATTTGGATACACTTGGCTCAGCAGGCTGTGGTTTAGCCCCATAGGTAAGCTCAGATTTGACATGGGTTAAAATAAAATAGTCCTTGGCGATCGGTCATAGTAACTGAAATCTTACTCCTGGAGGACTGGTTAAGAGGGTCCAGATCCAATTCTTCCACAGTCACTGCAGCTGGAACAGAGCTGCTCCGTCAGTGCCCAGCTCCATTAATCCTACGCGTCTGATCTGTCTGAGTTTCACTAAGAAAACAAAGTCAGGGAGCCCTGAGACGCACAGACATAAATGAAAAAATACATTCCCGTTTCCAACTGTCCACACGTTCTCGGGGAAGTTGCACCTCCGTTCCATTACTCAGCATGTGGTTCCAATTGCGACAACAATGCGCATTTGTTCGGATGCGTGCTGGCTGCGAACAGCGGTGTTTAAATGCTGTGAGCTGGGTTTGAATCCAGCCTGGCTTGGGACTGCCTCACAGGGTCAAGTGTCTGGCATGTGCCTGCTATGTTCTGGTCGGTATAATCTTATAGATGGCCCGAGCAGTAGACCCAGACTCTTTGATGTCAGAAAGGGAAATTTATGCATGGTACAGATACACTGAGTAATTTTCAAAATGGCCAAGAAAGAGGGTACTGGGGGAAAAAAACAAGTAAGAAGGAAAAATGGTATCTATTGAGATCTTTCCCTTTCCTCTGCATTAGATTTCCTAAATTTAATAAATAATGATTTTACACTACTTTCCTAAAACAAAAGGTCTTTTTAACTCATTTTTACAAACAATTGCTCATGAAAATTGCCTTGCCCTCCAGAGCTTTTGGCACTGACTCACACTTACTGTGGGTGAGAAATTTTTTCAGAAATACTTGCTATGACCCAGTTTTCTGGGGGAAAATAAATTAACATTGGTGGTTTCCATTTTTTTTGTTCTCCTCCTGCATATAGGGTATTGTCAGTGTATTAGCAAGACAGGATAACTACATCACCAGTCTGCTAGGGAAAGAGTTTAGCCCATATTTTTCAGGTGTGCTCAACTCCCATTTTACACCTTTCCAAAGCCCGGAAATGCCTTCTAATGAAGCTCCTTTGGGTGCTTCCATTTAAGCATCCATTTAACTTACATTGAATGTTTTGCATCTTGTGTTTTGAATGAAATCTCGTGGCAAGGCATTTAGCTCCAAAGATCTCTTGACCTCACATTTTGGAACAGGGACATGAAATTAAACAATAAGATGACCAACATATGTGACAGGATAATTAAAAACAGCACTATAATGGCTGCTCAGCAGGGAAACAAATTAAAGCTCTGCCGTCTCTCAACTATGACACTTCCTAACATTTAAATACTCAAAATTGTTATGAGTTTATAATTTTATAATGTAAAAACCACATAATTTTACAGGGAGAGGGAAGAGAGGGTTATTTACAGAGTTAAACATTGGGAACTAGTAGTTCAGGCCACTTTTTTAACCCTTTCAGTCCCAAAAATAACCTCTAAATATATCCTTTCCTAATGCATCATGAAAAGTCAGTGTGGAAAATGTTCCTAAAGCAATTAGAATTTCAATGAATGAAACCATTAAGAGTTTCATAGTAAGAAAGAAAACAAGAACCAAAACCAAACCCCAAACCTATTTAAAAATTGTATGTTCATCTCTAGTCTAAAATATTCCAGGCTGTTCTTCCTACCCTGCAGGCTCTCAAACCTCATGTGGCTACCACAACGGAGCCACACTGCACCACCACAGCTCTGGCTCTCCCAGGGCCAGCTAAGGAGCTGCACAGAGATGGTCATACAAATGATATTTAGACTCCACGTTTCCAGTGAAAACCCCAGAGAAGAAGGATAGGTTTAAAGGTTTGTTTGCCTCTGAAGAACATTCTCTTTGTAAAAAAAAAAAGGGGGTTTTCTTTTCAAGATCCTTGAATAGAGAGGCCAAATAGAACACAAGCCCTTATTTTGCTAACATTTCTGTACTCTTTAGATATAAGTGTATAAACTTGAATCATGCTGAAGTATAAACTGTAACAACATGAGATTTAAAAACCCCAAACAACAAAAAACACACAGCAGGATTTTCATATAGCTAGATTCCTGTCAGTTTTACTTCATTTACCTTTTCTACCTCAACCCATCTTCTAGCAAGAACCCTTTCAGCCTCTGAAAGATTACAGATCTCCTGAAGGGTGGAGGGCTAGGAGAGGGCAGGAGGGGAAGGTCCAAGACGAAAAATCATAACTAATGCAAACATATCCCCTGGCTGGGATTACACATTACACATAAACCCTCCCAGCAACAGACAGTTTGCACATGGATATGGCGGGTTTTGACATCTCCTCAGGTACTGAGGGTACTTGGATTGCTCTTGCACTGGGTGAGGTGGCTGCTGCCAGGGTTTACACCCAGCCAGGGCGAAAAGTTAATGTCTAGTGACCATAGGAATCTAACATTTTCTGTTATTCCTATTGCTTTAACAGATGAGAAGAGTAGATATAAATTAACAGGTCTTGGCATATCCAGCAGCACTGCTGCTCAGCCAAGCAAAAAGTTTTAAATAACCCAAAGCTGTGTCTGTGGTTTTTCTCTTTCTAGGTGGCTCTTTACACACCACTGCTGCATCCGAATTTAAACAGGCACTGTAGCACACTCGGCATTTTTGAAAGCCAGACTTAAGTCCCCAAAATAGGGGTTGGACAGCTTTAGTTTGAGACAGTGTGTTTTCTGATCCTGACTTAAAAGGAAGAGGTCAGATAAGAGCCTCAGAGACAGCAAGATTACTCCTTTGGATAGTGGATTATTTTTTAGCTTGGCATAAAAACTGATCTTACCTTTAGGGGACTGAAGTTCAATTGGCAAAACTGAACTACTGAAAGACAGGGAAATGAGGTGACAGGGGCAGGGACTCTGAAAGAAGCTCGGTGAATTTTTAGTGTGCAGCCCCAGCCTCACAGGGGAAGCACGATTTATGGGGACATGCCCTGATGAAGAAAAATGACTGATGTTTGCTAATCTCAGAGGATCAGACTGTTTGGGCCATTTAGCCAAGAGAGCTTTGATAGCACTTTGAAGAGCAGCCACGAGGACTCAGCAAGAGTCACAGCCTCTGGAAACAGCAGAAATTGCATCTTCATGTCATGCAATCATCACAGTCCAGACAACGTGCAAAGAGACTCAGAAGAGGAAAAGAAAGGAAAAACGAGATACTGAGGGGAAGGTAATAGAGATTATATTTACATCAGGTTACCACAAGCAGGTTTGTATGGGTCTAGTGGTTGAGAGTTGGTCCAAAGCCCATAAACTGGCAAATATTTCCCCCCTGGGAGGGTTTTACATCCTCTCACAAATCAAGCATTTGTGAAAAGCAAATACTGTAACTTGTTTATTTACTTACTGTGCTGGTCTGTGGGTACTTCTTTTCTTGTCCATATCAACACCACTAATAAAAAATATTTTTTTCATTTTCAAAACTGACAAAAAAGCAACAAGGCCAGTGTGATGTAGCAAGAGCATTTACAGTGACTCAGAGAGAG
Organism: Origma solitaria; assembly: GCA_013397895.1. Classification (NCBI taxonomy): domain Eukaryota; kingdom Metazoa; phylum Chordata; class Aves; order Passeriformes; family Acanthizidae; genus Origma; species Origma solitaria. The sequence continues at coordinate 754,042 of VZRL01002262.1, forward strand.
GAGGTATGCAGGACTATCAAGAGAACCTTTCACTTCTTCCCCATACAGTTCTATTCCAGAAAATTTGATAAACAGATTTTTTCCCCTCCTATGACCTCAACAATAAAATGACACCATAGTCAGCTGTGTCCATCTCAATGTAAATCTAAGACAGCCTCAAGGAACAAACAAAATCTCTTTATAACACATATTTGTCTCCAAACTATAAAACCTTATTATATTTTTTCACTTTACAATATATTGTCTAAGCAACTCCTGACAGAATTGGTCAATAAAGCTTGAAATGGGGTTTGTTATTCAACATATTGAGTAACAGCTCTATATTTCATTGTCCAGGCAGTTACAGAGGTTTGTGTGGGTCTGGGTTTTGCCTTTTCACTTCCTGAATAGTAAATTACGAGTGATCATTTTCAACTGAAAGTACATGAAAATTAAATCTGTCTGCTTCTAACAAAATAAGGAATAAGAGAATGGATCCAACAGGATATTTTGTTTGCTAAATAGCAGCTATACCTAGCACTGGTACCCTTACAGTGAATTGGTTCAGAGCAGTGGCTCCAAGCAAACCAAAGGCAGTTCTCTGGCTGCACAGGACATAAAGTACCTCAGCTGAGTGTGTAGCACCCTTCAGTTATGTTAGTGTAGAGTCTTTCTTTGACAAGGAACAAAGACAAATCTTCTCACTTGTCGGGTGTTGGCAATTGAATCATAACTATGTATTAAAATGTCACTGCTAATTTAGAAATCACAAGGCAGGAACACGATCTGCCTGCTCGGCGTCTCCATTTCCCGTCAGTAAGTTAAGAATCATACCGTCACAAGAGGATTTGCAAAATACAAATTTAATTTTTATGTGACCTTCATGGCAATATCCAACTGTAGTCTTCCCTGCCCTTGGCATGTGAGCCTCTAGATTAGATCAAGCATTCCTGATAATTCAATCGTATATCTTAGCAACCTCTACTCTGCCTGTGGACCATAACTATTCCTGTAACCCCTCACTGCTGTGGCATCCATTTTATTCCACAAAGATAATCTGTATGAGCTCAGACATCTATTAATGGACCTGCTGAACACAAAAAAACCAAACATGTAGAAGTTATATTTTTCATTAATGATCATTTGAAGCATCATTGAGTTTGGAAAACAATGAGACAACCATTTCCTCTTACATTCTGAGAAAAAAAAAATACTGCAAACCTTAAAGCCTATCAGATGAGTCAGTAACTAATCACAGAGTATCAGAGCATCCTTCCTCTGAAAGCAGATTTTGACAATCTATGAGAGAAAAAAGTATTTTCTTTGTATGAAATTTGTCACAGGTAATAAAACTTCACTTAAGTCATAATCTGCTGTCTCAAAGAGAATGCCCAATGAGGTTAAATACTGATGCATGTTCAGAGATTAAATTAGTTTGGTTTCAGGCTAATCATATAAACCATCAACAAACAATGCAATTACTTGACATTAAACTGCCATTCTAGTAGACTGCTTTCACTGACATATTTTTTTAACTACTTTTAAGATTCATAATCTAATTCTCCAATCAGGATCAAACAACTATAGGGGAAAGAGTAACTATGTGGCAATGCTCAAGTTCTAACTCTACATGTCTCCATGTCTCTAAAAAGTTAGAAATAGTCATAGAATACCCATTACTGCTCAGCCTTTCAGACAAATAGCTAAAAGCCTGCTCCACCTTATCATCAGTAGGAAGAGGAGATTTTGAAGAATCATAGAATGGGCTGGGTTAGAAGGGACCTTAAGGACCATCTAGTTATGACTCCCTCTGCCATGGGCAGGGATACTTCCACTAGCCCAGATTGCTCAAAGCTCCATCCAACCTTGCCTTGAACACTTCCATGGATCGGTCATCCACCTCTTCCCTGGGCAATCCGTGCCAGGGCCTCACCACCTTCACAGTAAAGAATTTCTTCCTGTATCCAATCTAAACCTACTCTCTTTCACTTGGAAGCCATTCTCTCTCGTCCTGTCACTAAACCTTACATGTTTCTTTACAGTATCCTATGCACATTGCTGGAGGTTGACATTTTCCAGAGTTTCAATTCCTAGATTTTGCATTTATGATATTTTTAAGCACCTGCACTTGAAGCTGTCTCATCTGCGCAACTGAAAATCTTCTTCTGCTCACAGACACAAGTTCTCAAAATAGGCACATATCCACCAGTCTGTTTTGTGCAAAATAGCAGAATAGATGATGAACTTCTCAAAAAGAATGTAGTAGCGCCCAGGCAGCCTCTCATGCACCACAAAATACCAAGAAAGAGACAAGCTGGTTGGCCTTTGAAATACATGGAAAATATAATGCTAACAAAACTGTTACTAGCAAAAATCTTTTTCTCCCTTAGCAGAAGTTATGGGTGGTCTTTGCGAAAATAAAAAGAAATTATTAGGAAAATCTTGGCTGCAGCTCACTCACTGGCAAATGCAAAACCAAATATCTGGCACCAGGTGCGAAAGCAGTGAGGCACCCCAACCTCACGGTCATTAGAATCTTGCAAGATTTCCAACTCAAGTAAGATCTCCCAGCTCACACCTCTTTCATCAGCCCTCATCACAGGGGCTGAAATTATCTTGGCAGGGAGAATGATTCTTCATCAGCTACAATAAGTGTTACAGATGTATCTGAATCAAACACAGCACTGCCGGATACGCGGCTTCGAGAACTCGCACCGTGCCTGTTGAAAACTCTCCTCTGGGGACCGGGAGCTGCGCCTGGAACCAGCAAAAGCCCAGCAACCAAACCCCTTCCTCGTGTTTATCTTGAACAAGGATGCCCACTGCAGCCAAGAGACTGACTGTCAGCTTGAATTACCTCCTAGATAACACGGTGAGGTGGCCTCATGCGAACGCTTCATTTAAAGTCCTCATTTTCCTAAAGATAATCTAAACCACAAATCCATAAGGAGCCCCTCATCAGTCCCCACCCAGAAGGTATGAGTTGGTCTCCAGCTTCTACGTCAGTAACAATTTATTTGCTTGTCCAGCAGGGCTTTTTCATTCCTCCTTGTATCAAATGTTGCTTCAGCCCACCCCCTACGTCCTTGTCCTTCATACAGATAGCACATTGTTGGGAAATGTTTACCTTGCCGTGTGCCATCACAATCCTGGGATGAAGTGTCCAATGACAGGCTTTCATCTGGATGTAATTTATTCATTATATCACTGCTTCATTCTAAAAGAAAAGGCAGTGTGAAAGTATAAACAAAAAACCCTTTTTGGTGATTCGATAACTTGAAAAGTATTAAAGTTAACAGGTCTTCAGTCAGACAGAGCAGCATCATATTATCAGAATAATGTGTTAATGATTCAGTCATGCAGCCTCTGTGGATCTTTTGAAACATCTGTGGAAATAAGTTTTATGCTATTACAATGCTGACGAAGACACTGGGCTGAGTCATTTTAATTGCTCAAATTATCCATATGACTGAATTTTATGAGGTAATAAAACACATCCTGATAGAAATATAATAAATACTTTGTATAAAATACTACACTGAGTATATTTTCAACAACTTCTTCCACTCTTCTTTGTCTCCTCTGTTTTCCTGTTCCTCAGTCTGCTTTCAGTCGAGCTGCTGCTCAGAAGAGTCCTGATGCTGCTTGTGGTGGGATGGAAAGTGAGAGCCCATCACCCCCCGTATAATGGAGAGTCTAGCTTTAAAAACAATAGATACTGCAGAATAGATTTAAGTCTTTCCAAGGAAACCACGTCAATGACTCCAGCTCCCTCTTTCAGCACAAAGGAAGAGGCACCATTTCTTGCTATCTCCCGTTCCCTTTGTTAGGCCAGATCCATATTCCCAAATGTCATCACACCTCACCTTCACCTACTGGCTCCTTGCTTTTACTGCCTTCTCTGAGTGTTTTGTCATTGATAACAGAGTCTGGGAAACCATTTTCCCTACCTAGCATTAAATCCCTGCTTTTACATTCATAATTGTGTCATAAAAGTGAACGACGGTAAAGTTTTATGATGTCTAAAGATGGGCCTGAGTGGCAAAACCTGCACACTGAGTAAAAATTTTCCCTATTTAGGAGGTTTAGGCTTTCAAGCTCAACACAACTTACTCTCTTTTCTAAATTATTACATGTTCCGCTATTTTCTTACAAGGAAAGACTTGAGAATATACTAAGGCATTTTCACTTTTAGTTTATGATCACAGTAAGGAAGTGTACCCATTAGAGGTATGAATGTTAAGATGCAATAGTTTGAACATTTGGTTCAGGAACACAGAAAATGCTGGGAAACAAATAGGTCATTACATTATTGAATTCATTATGTACTTTTCATTTTTACTGAAGTAATTTTGAAAGCTGATAGTCCACATCACTAAGGGATAACTAATTACCAAATGGAAGTATATGAATTAAAATCATATTCCTGAAACTGAAGAATTTATTGCCAAAATGGGTGACTGAGTAGATCTAAATGATTAAAAAAGAGATGTCATTAAAAATAATATGTAAACAGCAGCCTAACTTAATAACAAGCTCAGAAAGGATCTATGATCCTCACAATATTTTAAAAACATAATTTCCTTCCCACTCTTAAAATCAAATTTACAGCTATATGAATCTTTGTCTGTAGAAGTAGAAAAGTAGAGCATATATGCAATATAAGCATCTGACAAATATTTTTTATTCAGGTTTGCCAAAATATAATCACACAGCTTCTTTAGCCTTCTGATTCTGCGTCAATTCCACATTACCAAAGTCATTCAGAAATTACAAATGTAGTATACGATACTAAGAAAAAACAAGAAAACCAAGAGAAAAAAAACCCAGCACTCTTGATTATGGTCTTGATGGTCATTAATCTGTGAAAAGATGGCAAGCCTGCATTACAGGAAAAGCATTTCCTGTTTAATAGCATAGCTCAAAAACTTATATACCTATAACTTTCCAGCTATGCAGAAAAGTATAGGGTATGTTTCTAAACTGCTAAGTCTGCAGCCAAGAAAAAGGCAGCAATTACAAGAAGGGATGTTCTTGTTCAGTCAAAAAAGGTCATGGAATTTTATAGTAGTTGTCCTAAAAATCTGTTTTCTAAATTCTCATGGGAGAATCTAAAGAGAATCTTAAGAGAATTTAGACCTTACTGAGAAAGAAGGATCAGCATTTACTAAGAAAGCAAATGCCCTCTGTGGAAGAAATTTAAAAATTCCCTCACAATTATGACCTATAGCACAATAATTCTAATGACTCATACTTCACTAATGAAAATTCATTTCCAGGCTTCTCCCCAGAGCTTGGTGGGATGCTTAAGAAGCATAATTGGCATTTTGCAGCTGCTCAGCACTCTTTCAAGGAGACTGAAGAAATGACCACTAGCATTCAGTGTCTTTTCATTCACATACAAGTACCAAAACTATTCTGAAACTGCACAGCACACACAGAAGGGAGTCTGCAGCATCCACAAAAATGAATTCATGAAAGTTTTGCACTTACAGGCTGAAGATAATGGTGCCATAGTCTCAACAGTAATCTGTATTCAAAATATTTATAGCAAGGAACTGAAGCTCAAAATAATAAGATCCAAAAAACCTGAAACAATGATTTCTAAATGAACAATTTGGAGAACCTTGGAAATTACCTAATGCCAATGAGTAGGTGACCAGCATTTTTGAAACCAGATAACTTTCACCCCTTTTAATGTGTTTTTACAATAATAAATCCAGATGCAAATCATACTTGTGGTGACAATAACAATAGATCTCTTGAGCACTGAATCGTTTTCCATTCCTGTAAAATTGCCTTATACTTCTTCTTTTGTTTACCTCATAGAAACTTGTAAGGAACTATGATTAACAAATCATTTTAATGAACATTAATATTGTTATTATAAATAACTGGATCAAGAGAGATGTATACAGATACAAGGGGTATATTGTGTATATACAGATGCAAATAGATACAAAGATACTACCTTTAGGAGCTTTTTTTTCCTAATGAGGAAACCAGGCTGCCCCTACAGCAGACTCTGGAATAAGATTTTTCAAAAAATGCTATAAAATGGAAGTGATCCCACTTTGAAAAATCTCCCTCCTCCTCACGCCACAATACCATCTAATTAACAATTACATTATTTTTAGCATCTTAAAACTATTAGAAAATTCAGCCACTTCTGCAAGAGATTTAAATATAAACATGCTATCGATTTAACAGAAATTCCTCGCGTTAGGCTTCAGTGTGGTGCTCTTTTTCCTTCCTTTTACACACATGGTAAAATAATCATGTCAAAGGATTCTCATACTGTGTCTTCAAACCTTTCAGACGATGATTCACTCTATTCATTTTCACTAGGCACAGCGCTGCTTTACTTTAACCGAACATACCTTTTATATTTTTAATGTGGATCCAGACCAATCTGCAGAGACTGAATGGCTCTTTGCTAAAAATGTCAACAGACTGAAACAAAATACTCGTTGAGGAAAGAAAGCATGGTTGAGGGGGAAGTGCTTGGCAGAAGGAAAGAAACTTTTGGTGATTTGGTGGTATGTGAAAGAAACTGGGCAGCCTCCCACTGAATTACATCTTTCCATCTGCCCAGTCCCCACTCATCAATGTACTGGGCTCATGCATGCCTCTCTGTGGTAAATCATTTGGAAAGCAGAAGGAAAAATGCTGTAGCTCAACCAGTACAATTGAAGGATTAGCGAGCAGTAAATTGGCTTGCAAAACTGACTCCATCTATAGAGAGAATATATATATATATATATATATATATACGTATGCATGTATGTATATATATGGGATCTGCCTCACCCATGAGCAAATCTTATCTGCAATTAGGGCAGGATTTAAGCAGGACCTGCAGCAAGCTACCCCTAAGCATGCCATGAAGGTGCAGTGACAAGGTTGGTGGAGGTACAGGTGAGTTATTCAGTGAATGAAAATCATACCAAACTGTCTTTGTCAGCTGCCAGTTCCTATTTTTATAGCCCTTTTAACCATATCAGCTTCCTGTTCCATGAAAATCATCTGATTGTTGATACCACCCCATCCTGGTGTCACTACAGGTGTACCAGAAAGATAGTATTTCTTTTCACATGGCCTTATTCACATGGAATATAAGGCAGAGGGAATTGACAGAAGGTCCTCAGCTGGAGAGCTTCTTGTCAGTAAGGCTCCACCTGACATTTTGGACTGAAGATCAAATTCAATGTGTCACACAAACCTTTCTAGAAAACTCTCCTTCATAACCAGTGCTCTCACTAAAAATCTCACATCCAGAGAAACTCAGGGAGGGAAAGAGAGAAGCTTGTCTGGTGAGAGTAAAATCTTGCCTTTACTTCTTTTATTTTCTAACAGTTAGACTACAGGCACTGTGAAAGACTATAAAACAAAGAGAAGAGGTATTTGCATAGTTATCTCCCAGGTCACAGCTAAGGAGTCAAGGAGAGACCGGTTTGTCTCAGAAAGATCAAACTATTTTCCTTTATTTCTTAGGCTGTACAAACAAACTTAAACAGAATACAGAGAGAAAAGGAAGACCTTTGCTTCTGCTAGGTATGAAGTCAGAGACATGATGGATGAGAATGTCTCAAAATACTCACTGATTTATTTTTGCAGGCTCTCCAAAGTGTCTTGACACCTTTATTTGGGATCCAGATATTTATATAACACTCTGGAATTCATCAAAGACCAGTCTGAAATATTGTCACATGGCAGCCAAACCGTCTCAAGATGCCTCACTAGAATTCAAACATATACACTGCACAGGAACTTCTTCTAGCATGCTTTAGAGAGGGGACCAGATAAAGTTGCCAAAGAAAATGAAATCTAACAGCCAGAAGTATGTGAAAATAACTCCTAGAATTGTGCACTTTATCTCTGCTGGGGAAACATTTTCTTTTCCTTTCCTTCCTAATTCAATTTATACTTATTTCCATTGTACTTTGGAAAGTTATTTTGCACCACATCATTATTATTTCTATCAAGTTTTAGACAGACTTATTTTTACTTCATTAAATCATGCAGCAAGAGCACTAACTTTAATCAAGGGACCTCAAAAATGTCACCTCTTGTACGTGCAGCCAATGTCTCAGCCTTTGTAAAACATTCCAGCATCTTGGTTTGTAGTTTTCTGTCAGTGCTGTGGTCACAGATGCAGTTTATACCATGAAGACTTTGGAAGTACCAATGGACTTACAGGATTCTTTACCTGCAAGTACTTGCTTGTACTGTTTTTCAAAGAGATTTTCTATGAGCACCCCTAGGAAGAACAAGATTGGATGAATAATCAGGGAAACCCAATACCACGGGAATAGGAATGCCACTGAAAGTAAAGTGCTCTTTTTCAAGACTTGAGAAGAAAGCATGCAGAAATGTTTCTGTGTTCCCCAGAATCTCATTACCTGTACATGGCAAGCTTGGATACAGGTATTTATAGCTGTGGTTACTGCTGTTGCTCCTACTCAGCAGACACATTGATGAAATCCTGAATGCTATTCCACTTTTTCTTGTCTCCTCACTGAGCCTACACTTGGAAGTACTACTGTCAACCACAAAGAAGAGAACAATTTCCAGACACACTTCTTCTATCCTGTCCTGCCATATTATTTTCCCTCTGGTGCAGGAGGAATCTGCTGTATCTGCCATTCCAATAAAGAACAGGTCTCTTTACCTCCTCAGATTTGCGCCAATCATTGACCACGCACACACTGCTGTACCACAATGGTTCTAGTAGTCAGTCTCAGATTTAACCCTATTTACTAGAGTTAATTGTCTTCTTCTATTAGTGGTGAGGCCTCTTACCTGCAGTGGTAAATGCTTTCATGCCTTTACAGCCTGGGGTTCTAAAGTACCCCCACTTTGACTAGTAAAACTTGCAAGCTAAGCATTCAAGTCCCGCTTTATTTCAGTAGGACTGTACTAACTGTCCAGAGGACTTTCTAAAATCCGTCAGCACTTCAGACAAGCGTCTGCCCTTGTCACTGCCACTTGGAAACACTGTCCTTGAAGAGCTTCCAGTGCTCATGACAGAAGAGCCAAGCACCGGCTTGCTGATGCCCAGTTCTGGCTCAGTACCTCTAATCAGCTCTCAGAGATATTATCAGAATTTACAGTGGAAATCACTGCACCAACCAGAGAGCCAGAGCCCTCTGCCAGCATTTTTAAAAGCCCCCCAAATGGCTACCTCTGACTCCTGAAAATTAGCCACAGCTGCTGCTAAAAACTAGTCCAATTCCACAGGAAACCCACAGAACTGGCAACTTTAAAACAGTAATGAGCTTCCCCGAGCAACTTTTAACCCTGATCCCACAAGAAGTGCAGAGCCAGAGCCCATGCATCATCTATTGTCTGAACAAACCTCATTGTAGTTCCCTCTGCTGGCCTCCTCCACAGTGTGTCCCTCACAGGTCTCTCCAGCATACAATCATCAAAAAAGGAGTCACCAATACTTTCCAATGTGATTTTCAAGAAAAACACATTTTAACATATTTCAGGTACACAGGCAACGAACAAATGTACAGCAGCTTATACATACTCACCACTTTCCCAGAAACTTGGGGCCAAATTCTGAAGTAATTGGAACCTTATGCAACTGTTGACTCTAGTGAGAGCAAGCAGGTGTTATGTCAATTATCACAGATTATCTCAGTGAAATAGCCCCAGTTTGGGGTTACATTATGACAATTTTGTAACTGCGTGACAAAATTAGGTCTTATAGTCAACATAACCAGGCACAAGAGGCTCATCGGGGTTTCAGGGCGGAGTAGTGTACAATCAAAGGAAAGTAAAAGTGGCCAAAGTTTCCTTCAATCCAGAAAATCCCAATGACTCCTTATCTCCAAGGAGTATTTAACAACTTGCACAAGTTAACACAGCATAAGACTGCTCTAATATAGGCCAAGTGAAGGGCTCAGTGCATGGCTATGATAAAAATTGCCTACTAAAACCTTTGTTGTCCAAGATGTTATTTTATTTTAGGAGAATTTGCTCATTTTTTGCAAAAATAACTCATTGCTTCATGCACACAAAAGCAAGTGAAACTACCTGCACTTTACCAAATTACAGTGTGCCTTCCTTCATCACTGAACAGTCTGTCTAAATTCTACTCATTCAACTCCTATATTCCACTCCATTTTCCAAAGGAAAAAATTACCTGCAACAGCTGTTGCATTGTTCTTGGCCTGAAATTAATGAAAATAAGCTAGAATTCCTATTTTTTCAATAAGCATGTACGGCCTTTTATTCCCTTGGTAGTCAAAAAAAAAAAAAAAGAAAG